>JALIRR010002020.1:0-12500 GCA_023091755.1 Montipora sp. Colony 1 RG-2022 | reverse complement strand
ACTTAATTAAATCAACGAGAAGCAAAACAAAAAAACCCAATTGCAACTTGCACTTTTTGAAGTGACACGAAAATTCTACGACCACTGATTGGTTTATCTCTCTTTTGTGCTAGCTATTGTTTTGACCGACTTTTATGGTTAAATTGGACAGCTGAAAAATCTTACTATTGATCCTTCGATGTTGTAGGTCTGTGCATTTTTGCACATAAGGGTGAAATCTTCTTCCAAATCATCCAGCGAGCGGTACTTGTGTGAGTTGATCCGCTCCTGTAATCAAAACACACCAGCGTTGTGTTACCACTGAAGGCGTCTGCACAGGAGGCCCTCGAGGGCGAACAAAAAGTAGATACCCTTGAACAGGAAACTGTACGGGCCAAAAATGGCAAAAAAGCCCCCAGAGAGCGTTCAAAGAAAAGGTGAAATCAACAAAATGATATCGATTCAGAAACCGATACCGACACCAATATCAATGGTACCGATACCGATAAACTCCCACACGGGGGTTCTTCTTGGGGCCGGTTTACACCCCAGACCGGTAAATCTCAATCTGACTGCAACACAGTCAAGTGTCTAAAGCAAAGTGCGTCTACCTGATACAAAGAAAGCGTGGGTTCAACAAAGATTATAGATCAAATGAAGCTATGATCCTCGCAGTCATGAACGCAGTTTTAACAATTGCATGCGTAGAGAAGCCTGAAAAATTCAGGACTTTAACGGGGTTTGAACCCGCGACTTCGCGATGCCGGTGGTGTTGGTATCGTGAGGTCATGGGTTCAAACCTCGTCGAAGTCCTGAAATTTTCAGGCTTAAAAACTGCGTTCATAACTGCGAGTATCATATCTTCACTTGATTTCATATCCGCAGTTCAATATACGATTCATTTTATACATGATTTCGTTCAAAGATTTTAGAACTCGCCTTGGGAAACGGGACCCAGAGTCCACCTCGGATATATTGCAATAAATAAAAATTTGCATCCCAAAACGTCATCACAAAGACAGATCTTGCACTAAGGGTTGGTCTGACTGTGTTCTGACTCCCGCAGCCTCTCCCACAATTGTCCGGTGCCAATAAGTTAACAAAGACAACAAAGGAAAAACTTTTTGTCAAAAAAAAAAAAAAAAAAAAAAAAAAAAGACAATGGAAAGAAATCTTACACGAATCTTCCTAATGTCCACCGGATGTTTGATTATTTGGTAATAATCGGGCAACTCCTTTCTTGTAGGCAAGACCATGAAGATTTCCGCCAAGTTACGAGAGGTTGAACTAAAGTTAAGGAAACAAAAAAACATCGAAGGTGAGAAAGGCAGAGATATCAAACTGAGACAGGATATGCACATTGGACCAGCTAGAACTAGAAAAAGATCTGAGTCCCTGAGAGAGAAACCTTGTTTGGAGTACGTAACTTGTCGGAAAAAGCATTAAACTACACGCTATTAGTTTAGAGAAACAACATATAAGTGAAAATTGAAGGATAACGGATCACTCTGCTCCTCCCAGATTTTAAAGATAAAGTCACCATCTGGGTGAAACATTTTCACTAAGAAAAAGGAAGGGAACTTTTTTTAAGTGCCTAGTCTTTCTAGCGCTGGAGCGCTAATTGGGAACACTATAAACTGAAGTGAACAGTAAACGCAAATGAAGTCGAATGATGGTTTCCCGTCGGATCAAAAATCAGATTGCCTACTCACACTCGCTTTTCAAACTAAAATGAAAAGTCCTTTTCACCACGGAAGACTTTTTAGAATTCTCTTAGACTCTCAAAAACCGAAGCCAATGTGACTAGCAATGAGTAAATTTCCCAGACAAAACTTTCGAGGAACGGGGCACTTACTTCATTTGTGCTGCTCCTTTCAGCAGGGGTTTTTGGAGATCAATTATTATTTATGTTACTGTTATCCTCAAACTGATGGCAACTCCGGAAACATCCACTGGCACGGAAATGCATTGGAATTGTTTTTTTCCCCCGGAGTATGTAAATGACCGGAACTAAAAATGCTCTCGAGACAATGAACAAAAACTGGCTGTCTCAAAGAATGCACCAGTATATCATCTGACGTCAGCTCCGTTACGAAAGTAAAAGGTGCGAGGGAGTAGGATTATTGGCACTGATGCTGTTATAGGACACGTACCAAGTTGAAGTTACGGTTACCAACCCAAGTGCTGTGCACTTAAGTCAGTCTCGTTTTAAGGTAATTCCCTTGAAAGTGACGTACTATCCAGATTTCTGTCAAACTTGGAGAAATTTATATTCATGCACAGGACATTTTAAAAATGCAGTAAAAAGATGGGGTCCCGTGCTTGTTTTCGCGCTGCATGCATGCCCTTTATTTAAAGTGTTTTTTTTCCCGAATGACACGAGAAGCGTTCGAAATTTGACCAACTGGACAAATGCTACTGAACATTACTGAAAAGTTTGTCCAAGCCAAAATCTTTCAGTAAAGTGATTTCAAATTGTAAGCAAATTGGACAGCTACATAGTCACACTCACACTCAAACTCAGTGTCTGGCTCCAAATGCAGTGTCCACGTTATTTATATGTAAATACTACAACTTTTACTATCCAAATTTTTCTCCTTAAAATATAATTTCTGTGTACCTATTACGAGTACATAAAACCATTAAAAAGAGGGGGTCACCGTGCTCGTTCAGGAGAAAATAGCCATTCCTTGACAGATTAAGCTCGGCGTCAGTGCAAATCCGCCATTTTGCCAATGTGCGCGAGCTAATGCGCGGGCCAATGACGCAAGAAATTAAGCGCAGTAGGGTTGCGCAATGCAAAACGAACGACGACGACGAACACTTAAAACGAACACAAGAACTAGGAAAAAAAAAGACACTCACTCGTCCACGTATCTCACAATGTACTTGATGAGTTTCTTCATCTGCTTCGTCAGGTCTGGCGGATTTGGTGCAAGTTTAACTGGACACACAAGGGAAAAAAAAATCAGTAAACGACAAAGCAAAAAGTCACCTATGCAAGCATGCCCAGAAGGCCAACACCTCATCCCTAGCATGAAGTTATAGATAAATTCAATCAAAGCGATTGGGGAGGACAACGCCCATATGATAGAGTAAAAATCACTCACTACAGAGGGAGAGAAGGACTGTTCCCCTGGGATATGGTGGTTTTAGAAATCAGTCGATATACGGTGTGGGAGGTGGCTCCCCTGGGATACGGTGGTAAAGGAAATCACCCAATAGACCATTTTCGAATTCTCACGGCTGGGATGGATCTAGCATGGAATGGAGGCTAATGCGGGCAAATCTTTTCAAATGCAAATTAATTTGCCCGCATTAGCCTCCATTTCATGCTAGATCCAGTCCAACCGTTAGAATACAAAACTGGCCTATTAAAGGGTAAGGAAGTTTTCCATGATATGGGAAAGACTTATGGGTAGTTATTGGGGTACATGCATTTATGTTTCTGTCTACACGAACTCTCTTTTTGCTTTGTTCCTAGTCTACCGATAGTCAACTTTACTGCCTTATACCATTCATACACTTCCATAATGAACAGTTATAAATTCTGCAGAAGTATGAACAGCCCCAGTCTGCCAAAGCTTTCAGATTTGGATCAAAATGCGAGCCAAGACAAAATGAGCCACTTCTACACGAAGAATTTTTACTTAACAACTTTTTAAGTTCTCTTGTTTGCGTGCAAGAAAAAAACTAGGCAAGTTCCTGTTTTTGAAAATCACAATTTAACATGATACCACCACTGTCTGCCACAAAGTAATAAGGCTGTACTTACCAGCTGGCGGACGCCCTCGCTTCTTCTTCACCTGAAAGGTAAAAAAAGGTAATCTTACATCCTTGTACGAGTATTTTTATTCAAATATCGATTCCTCTTATAACACGCATGCCCCGCAGGTTTACATGCTAAATGTAAAGGACAGGACAAAGAAACATTTTGGCGTTCTATGGCAACTTTTACCAGCTGTTAAAAGCTGAGTAGTACGGAGCAGAGTAGAGAACCAACAATACAATACAATACATATTTAATTGGCCGCTTCCCATAGGGGCTTTTCAGGGCCAATGAAACACAACCAAACGACAGAACAGAACACCAACAACAACTGTTAAGAATCCCAAGTGCAGCTGGGAAGTTGAACCAGTGTCTACAAGGATCAAATTCAACGAGTGGTCAGAGCGGGTCGTGAACCTGGGGACTCCAGATCACAAGGAAACCGTCCTAACCAGTGGGCCAAACTGCCTCAACAAACTCAACCCACATATGACGCCGAATCTGGGAATCGAACCCGAACCACATTGGTGAGAGGCGAGTGCTCTCACCACTGCACCATCCCTGCTCAACCCTGTAATTTCAATGGATCGATATAGGACGCAGCTCAAGAGTGAATTAGATAAGAATACTGTTATGGCATGGGTGGGCTTCCCTGCAGTCACAAATGAGACTATTTTTAGAATATCCGTTCGTGTGAAAATTAGTTGTCATGTCCCTGAAAAAAAAAATCACAGACGCAGTGACGCGTGACATGGCTTCTCCTATTGGCTTAAAGTGGCAGTCCTTTGTTTGTTTTAGCGTCACAATAGGCTATTTTCGAATTGTGCAGCAACAAAAGAACAGGGTCGAGGTTCAAAGGAATAATATGCATTTTCCTCTGTTCTGAACAATACAAAATGCTAATAATTCCCCTGAACCTCGACTCTGTTCTTTTGTTGCTGCACAATTCGAAAGTAGCCTATTGATGGAGAAACACTTTCATCTAATTCACTTTTGAAGCAGCTCCATCGTTTTAATGGCTATGTCGCATTGTTGCCATTGTATATTCATTTGTAACCGTAATTTTCTGAACTCATCTGGGGAACTGTAGTGATAGCTCCGTCCTGGAGCCCGGCGTTTCTCAGTCGAAAGTCCCGAAAACGTTTCGGGCCCAAAAAGCCATTTATGAAGCTGCCATTCTCTGTTTCCACGACAACAAAGAGAAAAACGATAGCCGAGTTTGACGACTTAAAAGCTATCTGTGATTAAGATTCGGATGGAAATGTGACACCCATAAAGGGCCCAAAACGTTTCGGGACTTTCGAGAAACGGGCACCTGACCCGAAAAAAACAGCAATTAAACTAAAGATATTACATTCAAGTACGAGTATTTTAACCCCCCTCCCCCAAAGAGTAGCAGTTGCATATTTTACTTTACCAAACGCCAGGCGATTTTACTCGCTAGTGGGGAACCCCCAAGGAGCTAAAACTAAGCTCTCTCCAAACTCACGTCCCCTTTCTAACTCCTTCCCTCTTAAGAGAAGCACTTCTTGATTTCCCTCTGTCTATGGCCAGGTGATTTTACTTGTCAATGGGGAACCCTCAGGGGCGAAAGCGTTAAATATATGTGCTTTTTATGCGAAGGGCCTTTATTCTGCAATCGATACCTTTGGTGAGTCAATGTCGTCTATGGTATCATGCTTCCTCTTTTTAGAAATCTTCTTGACCTTTTGCCGCTCCTCTACCTCCTCCAAACGACCGTCCTCTATGGCCTACAAATTAAAGCAAGAGATTTTTTCAGTGACAAGAGCTCAAATAGAGGGTTTGCAACCAATCTCTAGAACAGAAAGAGCTGACGAGAGATCTTTTGTTTTCGTCCAACAATATGGCGGCGATGACCTAACGTGAATATCACTTATTGGCCACTTTGGAAAATACCATAATAATCTTTGTTTGTCCCCCCAAAATTTGCATAAGCATTGTTTCCAGTTTCTCTTGGGACTTACAACGGTCCCAAGAGAAAACAAAAACAAAGATTATTATGGTATTTTCCGACGTGGCCTGTTGCGATCAATTTCTATTTACTCCTCCAAAAGTAAGTTTTCGACCCAACATATAGGTTATGAGAATACAGGAAAAAATGACCATAAAGAAAAAATCGTTGATGTTTACACAGCTTCTCCCAATCGCTACATAAGAAATACATGAACAACAGTTCGGTGAATGTGCTTTCTTCATACTGTGACAATTCTCACCTTCAGCCACTGCCTCTCTGTCAAATGCTCACAGTAAACAACATCTTTTCGAATACGAGAACCACGACCAAATATCTTCTCTGATTCTTCCTCCCAAGTGAGGCGTTCAACCTTGGAAAATTACCAAGAACTAAAATTTAACGTTTCATGCGGCTAGGTGGAAACTTAACTCTTCGCGCGCCAAGAATGCAACTACTGACAACCCTGTTGAACCGGCGGAAATTCTGCCACATTTAACAAGTGAACACCAAGAAATGGGCTCTTTACATGACTGAAGATTGTACAAGGAGGATCATACTAGCGCTACATGTATTTCACGATCAGGTGACATACAAAAGGAAATGAGATTTCAAGTTTAGAAAAACAAGGACGCTCGTGTTAAGAAATGGCGGCAGCCTGGTGTTTTCAGTGATACTGCATTACCAGTCTTTTCAGTGTTCTCTATTTTGTTAGTGGAAACTCAACTAAGGTAATTCCCTTGAAATTGTTCTACTATCAAACTTTTTTGGAAACTTGGCATAATTAACATTCATGATATGAACATTAAAAAAATGCAATAAAAAAAATGGGGTCACCGTGCTTGTTTGCGCGTCAGCAGGCTCTTAAAATGGGGTATTTTTTACTGGTTGCGCGTTAAAAATTCTTGGTTACTTGAAAGATACAAAATTTTATTTTGAAAATAAAGCTTCTTTTATTCACATAAGCAGTGTTGCTTCATTTACGCCGTTTTTGATTGCCTGGTTGTGGGAATAGCGCACTCTTCGGGACATTTCCGTGGTTAGCTTGAAGTCCTCGCCTTGGCCAAAATACACCCAGTACGGAACTATTTTCCAAAAAATTCATGTTCTACTGACAAACTTTTTTTTCTTCTTCAAATATGTTCTTTACTAGATTGTTCTTAGCAAATACCTGGAAAAAAAATCGGCGGTCACCGTGCTTGTTTGAGAGAAAAGGAGCATATGTTTCGCTATCGGGCTTAGTTTGAGGGAAATCTCTTACATTTTGCACGCGCACGTGCTCATGCGCAATGACGCGAAAGTCGTGCGCAGTAGGGATGCGCAATGCAATACTAAGGAATTACCTTAAGAAATAGGTGAGTAATCCTGTCTCTAGTAATAACAGGAAATTTGTTTGAATTAATCGAAGGACAAGTATTACTCGGAAATAACGTGTTACCTCGGCATCGTCTTTAACAATCCAGCGAGGTAATTCATTGACCTGCATCAGTCGAGGACGACGGCGAAGGGAGCCGGCCTCCTGTTGGCAAAAAAAAAAAACAACAACTTCGTTAAATATGCTTTTAATTCCGCCAGTTGAAAGGGGAATCGTTATTGACGTAATCCTTGACGATTTGTCTCATTTACAAACGTTTGCTCTAAAAGGCACACTTCACAGTTTTACGAAATCGTTAAACTTTATTACCTTCCCGATTCGAAGATTTTTGGTTTGAAAAAATCTTCAAATAAAATAGCCATTACAATTTATCACTTTTTCAATGGCAAAAGCGCTAATGAGATCATCTATTCTTCTTGGCAATTTCAGGTTCTTAAGCAAAAATGTTTAAAGATAATCTAGTGAGTCGGGCTCAAACGTCTTGAAATGATAAATTATACGGTTCACACAAGTGAATACTCTGCGCTGATCTCCAGGCTGTATCCATCCCAAATACAGATATCATTTTAAGAGCTTTGCTTATACTGAAAATGAGTGCCCAGGGTATTCTGGAGTGACAGTTTCACCAGCCAGCACCTGCACAGCATACCGGAGGTCTCCGGGCTAGGGGTTGAGGAGATTTGCAAGCCATTACAATCTCCCTCCCTGACAGGAGCTCCCATTCAATGCACTCGTCATCCCGATTCTTGGTTTGCACTCACGTGATAAGACGGCCATGTTGGTGTACAAAACAAAATCAAAACGTCGCTCGCGTTTTGCAGAATAATAGAGCCAAATTCCCAAAAGACTTCTTCGCTATTGTTCAGTACACCAACATGGTTGCCAATGACGTCAGGTGCAAGCCAAGGCTTGAATCAGTTTACAAAAATATACATTTCATAACTAGCACGAAAAAATCAAAGATGTACAGAATGACAAAGCCGCTTTGAGCACAAAACCAGTGATCTCTTTGAATGCTAAGCTCGTAATGGCTTGCTGGTAATGACTTAGCAGATTTCATCCAACTAAATTAATTGTTGGCCCCTGGATGAGAATCGAGTTCGTGATAAGGCGAGATCGTGAACGTTACATACGCTTACCCTGACTTCCTGTCGACGTCTTTCGAGATCCATGCGCTGTAAAGAAAAACGTTTTGAACGGTAAGGATTGAATAAGGTCATCTACATGGTTCCTTTACGTTGCCTCCAGACAACCAGCCCTTTTGGCGCAGGGAGGGTGAGAAGCGAGAGCACTTCTGATTTCACCGAAACTCTGCATCAGGCTCTACTATATGACAATGGGAATTTGAGTCCTCCGAACAAGAGGTTTTGGTTGTTCGTCGTGGCGAAGTACAATATTAAATTGACCCTTAATAGGAAAAAATTATTGTTCTTCTTCATAGTGCCTGTAGCCTTCTTCAGGCAATGAGTTCGACAGACCGGCTAACTCAATGTAACAGTTGTACCCAATTCAATTCCTTGTATTTCCAGATCGTTTAAATGTGAATGCTACATTTGTCACGCAAATGCAAAACACAAAGAATCTTAACCCCGAGAGATTTGAATTGAGTTCAACCGAATTGGTCTATTGGGTTACGGCTAGGGTTAAAATTAAAGATATCCCTTTCAATTACTAGTTTGGAAGCTCTTCCACATATCCATTACAGCCTAGTAAGAAGACCACAGACCTAAGTTAGGATCAACAAGACCACATTACTTTTATTTTCACTAATTGTTTATTCTGTACCTGAAAAAGCTCAAACTCGTCCTCTGTTCGCGCTATCATCTGATTGATAGTTTCGTCATCTGGAACTTCACTTTCCTCCTGTAATATCAAAAGAATAAGGATCACCTATCGAGCTTCTACTCCCGGCAAATTTGCGCGCGCTTTGAGAGCAAATCGATGCATGCTTCCCTGAATTTTTAATGTTTATTTCATTCCTACGCCACCAACCTGTCCCAATCGCTTTAGAAACGAAAAAAATATATGAAAGCTGCTGTTCTACTGCTACTACTATTGGTTGCCTTGTGCGACAGAGACCTTTAAAAAGAAACCTTTCCTCTTACTACAGAATAAGCTTAAACCCGCGGAACTAATGTTTGCAAACAAACTTGTTCGAATCTTTTCAATAAAAAGTGTTTGTATCAGGAAAATTGATTGCTTGTTTTTACTTTCACACTTCTTGGGCGTGAGCACTTGGAAATATATGTGACGTGTTACGGTTGCTCTATTGTCCTGACAAAACAAGTTTTTGTATAACAATAATAGGGCAACAGTAACACGTCACAAGCGGCACCCACGTCATCTGAAAACAAAAACAGGCGATTCTGAACTCATCTATAACGTGGGATGCCATAGGCAGACCACGTTTAAAAATGGCTCGTGTGACGTAGTGACGTGCGGAAAATTAGCCACATACTTGTCAAGAAGCTCTTGGGTTGATACTGTCATGACGGCTATACGACATGCATGACGTGTCTTTTTCTTTTCGCGCGAAAGGTAATCTGAAAAGCTCACAAAGACTACTTCCATTCTTCGAATTACTGTCTCTCAGACTGAATTCGCAGAAGAAAGTATATCGTATTTTGGTCCGAAGCAAAATTTCCAAAAATTTGAACCGTGAAGGGAAGTGACAAAAATTGAAAAAATTATTGGGTCGCACTTGTGTAAGAACATTTGAAAATCCTGATTTAAGCAATTGATCGCAAATCACAATTCCCGCGTTGTACTCTGTAGAAAAAGAAACCCAAAATCAGGCCATTTGTGTCGCTATTGCGGTGCTCCTTCTTCAAATCGTGAACATACAGCAGTTGCAAATGTTCAGAATGCTTTGTTTAATCTCTTATAATACCATGAAAAAATTACTAGATTTTGATTGGCTGAGAGCAGTGCAGTTCAAGTGTAAAAGTGCAAAAAGGTGTAATACCAATGCAAGTTACACATCGAAATTCTGGATTATGATTGGCTAATAAACAGTAGGGTTTGGTCAGGACCAATCAAATCTCTTGTTTTCAAATCAAGCGCCCGCCCTGGATGGCGCAATTTTTCCCTGATTGCGTGACACGCGTGCGTTTTTTCTGCTTAACCATTTAATTATGTTGTTTACTTACTGCTGTCAATACTAATGCTAACAAGGGAAAATTATGCAGTCGATGAATGAGCAACTATAGAATACAGGGCCATTTTTGAAGCAGTATTGCTGCAGTGGCTCCACGGCTCGCCAGTAAAAGTCAATGCTTAAGGAAGGAAATAGAGGTCATTACATGGCTGCGCGGCGATACGAAATTTCTCTTGGGAGTGTTCGTCAGTGAAATTCACTGTTTAAAGAACGAGTAAGGTGTATCTTTGAGTGGCTCTGCGGCTCATCAGTGAAAGTCAATGTTTGATAGGGTTAAATGCAATTTAACTTAGTTAACGACCAGGAGCAAGTTGCACAGTTTGTCTGGCGTGGCGTGGCGTGGCGTGGCGTGGCGTGGCGTGGCGTGGCGTGGCGTTGCCTTGCGTGGCGTTAGCGTTAGGGTTTATCAGTATTTTGGGGGTGTGCCTGCAGCGTTTTTTAGCGTGTGCGTGTATTATTTGTATGCGGGGCTTTTCCGGGGCGTCTTCTGGCAGTTCTAGCGGTCAGCGGCTCTTTTGCATATTTTGTGTGCGCCTACGCATGTCCTCGTGGTTTTGCTTGGCTCAGCGTTCTGTGTGTTGGCGCTCGGGTGCTTTCAAGTGTTATCTTTGAGTGGCTAGGCGATTCTGCGGCTCGACAGTTGACTACCGAGCCGCCGAAAAAGTACTTGTTTCAAAAGTGGCCCTGTATTCCATAGTTCAGCCAAAAACAAGCCAAGAGAATACCCGTAAAATGTAATTTGTAGCTACAATGAAAATATAAAAAAAAAAACACGAGGAAAGGGCAAAGGCATGTCACGTAGAAAATCCAAAAGACCATGACATGGGAATAACGTAATGTACAGATGGTGCGCTTCTATTGGTCAAAGTAAACAACAGTGCCCAATAAAATATGGCGTTTTACTTTCGACAAATTGCACACTTCCAGAGTTGACAGAAAGTAGCCAATCACAAGAAAGGTTACAATTTGTGGCTACAATGAAAAAACAAACCGCCCTCGATTTTCAGCTCTGCGCCTCAAGGCCAGAGTTAAAATGAAAGAAGAGGTTTGAGCCGATACAGCCCCCCTAATATCAACAACAACTAACATTAGTATTTACAGCCCATGCCTGTTGCTTGCTTTGATCAGTGCATCCCACCTGAACGCCACCTTGGCGTCTCGTTTCTGATACAAACGCTTCCTTTGAAGAAAAAATTAAACAATTTTGACTGGAGAGTGTATTTCCTTTGACTTAAATGAGAGTCGCATTTGTTGTTGGAGTGGAGGTTCACTTTAAATAGGATTGAAAGAGAAAAACTCTGGTCTTACTTCCACCTTTTATTTTTACTTTTATTTTTACTTTCATTGTTTTTTAAAATAATTATTTACCAATTATTTACGTTCTTACTCTACTCATGCATTACATATAGTACATTGCATATTGTACAAAACACCAAACTACACCATACTGTATTACATTCAAGTAATACGTTTTTACTGCTTACTTTTTCACGAAATGACAATGGTGCGCTCTTGGCCACCTCGCAAGCGAGGAAAGAAACCAGATACAATTATTTACAAATGGAGGTGTTGTAATGTTAGAAGAATGAGGGGAAGCCTGCTTTGGGGTATTGGCCGTGTGTTCTGCCGGTCCAAATATAAAAACGCGCAACTAAAAAAAAAGTAATGTTTTGTTTTGAAAACTTGGGGCTTCAGTCCAAGAACTATCGAAGGCGATAAATCAAAACGTCAAAGTGGGTTCTTCCTTGAAAATAAACTTGCCTTAATGGCTGCTGGTACAAGCAGAGGGAACCATGACATTGGGCAAGTGCTCCAGGGACCTTGTATGAGGTCACTTGACATTTTGTTCCTACCCTACGGGTTGTGGGGCGAAATTTGTGGAGACAGGACACAGGGAAAAAAAATTTAAATTGTCAAATTCTCAGCTGCTCCCTGTGCGCACATATGTCTGGCAGTGGCCGATCCGGTGGGTAGCCATTCTTGCCCCTAGAGGCCTCCGTTTCTTTTGGTCACGTGGTCGGTGAAACGAAGGGATCTGGTCGCAGTCAATACCGGATGCACGTAAATCTCGGACATCCGGCAGCGCATGCGCACTTCTTTCAAGTCTGAATAATCGTGAGGTAGCGGAGGCAAGACATTGGTATAATGGATTCTTCCTCAGGGGAGCATTTTGACGAAGCGTTGAAAAAGGTTTTGATTGCGCTTGAGTTTGGTGATTTAGAGTTGCAAAGAGAACAGAAAGCTTCTT
>JALIRR010002019.1:32500-57500 GCA_023091755.1 Montipora sp. Colony 1 RG-2022 | reverse complement strand
GCCCTTCATTCGAGCAGAAGGTAATGATGTCATAGCTCGTTATTTATAAAAACAACAAACAGCAAGGACCCGCCGTCAAAGTTTAAAATGAATATATTATATGGCTTTGCAGAGTTCAAAAACCAAAAAATTTGATTTCATTTCCGTTAACTTGTTAATTTCAATTTACAGTGCCCCCGATTAGTGCTCTACAGCGCTGAAGATTAGACACTTAAATAAAGTTCCTTTCCTTTTCAATCTCGGACAAAGCAAAACAGTGGGCTCCGTGGACAGAAATTTCTGTTGACTTAAGCTTCCAATTTCGAACGTAAGAGGCGGTTCTGTGAGGAGATAGGGAATGTAGAGCGTTGCCTGGGATATGTGAATTTCAAAAAAGTTACTTTTCGATCGGAAGTCTCTTTCCCAAGATGTCCGTGACTACTAAGCATGGAGTCATGAGAGCTTATCTGGCAACGCGCAATGGCTACCTTCATCCAGCAGGCCATAATTAGAATCTCCCACTTCGGGTTTTGGGGCAAGATATACCACTTTCCTTCCCTCTGAAACTCGTTTTCTTCAATTCCTCTCGGGACTCCATTTTGCATCCTTCTGACTTTGCGCACGTCTGGAGAAAAGAACTTTCGTTTTCTTGACATCTAAAAATAAGTTAACTGAAATTAACATATCCTAAGGGCTAGATTGCCGACTATCTGTCTTTCTTCTTATCACACATCTGCATCTCATAACAAGCGCGCCCTTGTAGAATAATAATAGCTCTAATCGGTTTCCCATCAGTGGAATCCGCATGAGAGCTCACCTTTGCACGTTATGCTTCTTCCGCCTGGCTTGGTCTTTATAGCTGTTTTATATCCTAGTGAACATTCGCAGGTGTAGCTGCCGGGCAGGTTTACACATGCACTCCTCTCAGGACATCTGAACATATTTGGATCTTTGCATTCGTCCACGTCTGAAAATTGTGCAGTTACATGAGATGACGTAACTCCCAAAATCGAATTAATGTTAAGCGATTGAACAAATATTTTTCTTCGCTCGCCTTATCGTCCTCCTAATCAAAAGTATCGCCGCTTCAAGAAAATTTTAATGAAATTCCATTTAACATTTTAAAGAATATCGAGTCCTGTTTTTATATGGGTGATTTTAATTGCCTCGCTGAACACATGTTTTCTCCGCTTATAAACTTTCCGTCCCATGTGTCTAACGGTGCATTCAACAACACGCAACATTGTTGGGCCCAACAACGTTCTCTCTTGTTGCGCGATGTTAGCCGATGTGTGCAAACGCTCGCAACAAGTCACAACATGTTGGGTCTTTAGATGAGAATACAAAGGACTCTGGGACGTTTTCCATCTCCGACGACGCCATGTTGATTTTTTGTTCGCATGTATTTGTGTGGATACGTGGCATGTAGTGCGCATGCGCCGGCGCAACATTGTTGGATGTGCTGTGCAAACGACCGCAACATTGTTGGACCACGCTTCGATGACCGCGGAACAATGGAAATGTTGGCACTTGTTGGCTCTAAAGTTTGACCAGTTTCAAACTTCATCCAACAACTTCCAAAAAGTCGCAACAACACGCAACAACGCACAACATGGTGTGCAAAGGCTCGCAACATGTTCGATCCAACAATGTTGGGTCTTGTTGGCCAATTAATGTGGCGAGCGTTTTCTTTTTTTTTTTTTTTTTTTGCGTTGCGTTGTGAAAGAAATACCGCAGTCGCGAAACGTACATTGTCTTTTCATAACTTGATATGCAGGTCATTGGTGGAAGAGGAACAACTACAGTGATGTAAAGAACTATTTTATTCTATAATTTTTTGCTAAGGAATCAAACAAACTAATAAGAAGGAAAAAACTGCTCAAAGGAAAGGGGGGGTTGGGGGCTCTGCAACCCCCCTCAGCCCCTTCTCTAGATCCGCCTATGGATATTCACTGATAAATTATACAGTAAATAAGCGTTACCTCAACAAATGGAGTTACCCACTGCTTTAATGATTCAGTCTGTAGATAGCGCTATCCATTCCATAAACTACTTGAGCCACCTCATCAACTTTACCAACCCTTACCAGTACAGTTCGTCCCATCGCCGTTTGTTTTCTGATAGCCTGGTTTGCATTTGCAGTAGTAAGATCCCTCAGTGTTCATGCAATCGGAGTTGTAACTACAAAGATTGTCATTCAACTCACACTCGTTGTTATCTACAACAAACGGGACAAAATTGCCATTAGTTGGAATTGCTGGTGTTAGATCGCAGCTCTCGTTAGAACTTACAAATGGATAAGTTAGGCCTTTTGGCAGAAGCAGGTTTGCCGAACTTATGACAGCACTCCATTTTTGTCACCTGGGGCTTGGATCTTATCTCTGTGTGCATGATCCGAGACTCTGAGAAACGCTATGTGGGAGAACATACGCTCGCGACCCCAGAGCTCTTCTATTTTGCACATGACTATGGAAGAGAAGAGCTCTTAGGAACCCTGGAACAGAGTGCTTTTTCATTGGTTTTCGTGAATAACAATCAAAAGCCTCTGTGATTGGTACATTTATTTTAGCACGCGGAATAAGCAGGCGCCGTAAGGTTCAAAAAGCCAATTCTTGGCTATAAGAAAACAAATGCGCATGTTCTTCTACGGAATTATAACCCATGATCCGAGGCTCTGGGGAAACTATATGTAGAAGAACATGCGCCGTAGGTTTCTTACAGCCAAGAATTGGTTATTTGAACCTTACGGCGCATGCTCACCGCTCGTGCGAACATGAATGCACCAGTCAGAGATGCTTTTCATTGCTGTTCACGAAAACCAATAAGAAGACACTTTGTTTCAGAGAGCTCTTCTCTCCCTCTCAAGCACAAAAGAGAAGAGCTCTGGGGTCAAGAGTCGAGATTGGACAGCACTCTCATCTCTTTTTTTAATTATATGTAATACGCATGCGCAATCAACTGATAGATGCGCAATGTATACGAGCACATATACATCGGTCCGGAGGGGGCATTTAAAATAGGAACTTTCTTACTTATGGGTGTCTGGCGTGTCAAAACTTTGACAACACAAGGCAATATTTTCTGTTTCACCAGTTACGTTATCTTAATTGTCTATTTACCCTTGCATTGTGATCCCTGGCGATAAGTAAATCCTTCCATACAATCACAAAAGAGCTTTCCTTGTATATTGCTGCATGTTTGGTGCTTCCGTTTACACTTCTTGTCCTCGGTGCATGGATCTAAGGCTGTTGAAAATAAACCACATTTGAAAGAGAGTTCTAGCAGAAACAATTCCTACGAAGTAACTGCGTTGTTATCTCATGGTGGCAGCCCTAACAGACATATATTCATATTGATTGATGATTTTTTTTTTGAGCCAGAAAGCTATAATTGAAAAAAGACTAACCTTTTCCTTTCTTTTCTGAATTTTCTAGCGTTGCATGAAAATTTTTAGGCTCCTTTGGTTTGTTAAATATTTAGGCCATTACTTTGATGATGCTTTAAGCAGTTAAAAAGTAGCTATGTCAGTGAAAGACGAGAAGGCGTTGAAGTTAATGGAGGATTCAGTGGTGAAGGTTCATGGCCGTTACCAAGTCGCACTTCCATGTTGATGTCAATCTCCTTATCTGCCCAACAATCGCATCGCAGCCGAGCAAAGGTTTCAGTTGTTGAAAAAGATTCTTTCGAAGATACGGAGAAGCAGTTAATGATTACATCACAAAGGATTACACAGTGCTGGTGCCACGCGATCAGCTTAACCCCATTGGTAAGCCACTGTGGTAATTGCAGCATCATGCAGGTTTCCATCATCACAAACCTGACAAGCTGAGAGTCGTCTTTTATTGTGCTGCTAAGTTTCGAGCAACATCCTTGAATGATCAGCTAATGCAAGGTCCCGATTTCACGAACAACTTGTTTGGTGTCCTCAATAGATATCGCCAAGAATCGATTGCCCTTGTATCAGACATTGAAGCCATGTTCCATCAAGTGAGGGTTGACCCAAATGACTATGACGCCTTACGCTTGTTCTGGTGGCCTGATGGTCATCTCACACAGAGGCCGGCTGAACATAGGATGGAGGTGCAGCTATTTGGAAGTACGTCTTTACCTAGTTGCGCAAGTTTCTGTCTTAAGAAGACTGCGTTGGATAATGTTAGAGATTGTGGACATCACGGGATCGATACAGTTCTCTAGAACTTTTATGTAGATGATTGTTTGAAAGCGGTCCCTTCACGATCTATTGCTGTGCAACTAAGAAAAAAACTTTCCCAGTTATTTTGGTGGTTTTCCGTGGGAGGCGTGGTGGCTTCATGGTTAGTGTGGTCGACTCCGGATCGAGTGGGTTCGGGTCCTTGCCGGAGACATTACGTTGTGTTCTTGGGCAAGCCGGTGCCTCTCTCCACCCAGGTGTATAAATGGGTATCGGCGAAATTAATGATGGGGGTAACCCTGCGATGGACTGGCATCCCAACCAGGGGGGAGTAGAGATACTCCTAGTCGCTTCATGCTAAGAGAAACCGGAGATAAGCACCGGCCTGATGGGCTTTCTCGGCTCGTAGCAGACTTTACCTTGGTGGTTTTCCGTTGACCAAATGGTTATGGAACAATAAGGAAGTATTCGAAACCATCCCAAGGTCCGAAAGAGCTCGATCAGTTTTGGACTTAAACCTGGCTAACGATCATCTTCCCCCAAGAAAGACAATTCTGTCTTTTGGTAGGATTCAACCTCTATATTGCAGCATATCAGAAATGATGACAAGAGCAATGGAGATACGTTTCATCGTCTGACAACACAGCTGATTTACTTAGTAGACGAGCAAATGCTGAAGGACTGATACATGACAGTCGATGGTTCAATGGACCAGAATTTGTGTGGAATGGAGAAGCCTTGTGGCCTTTAATGAATGGTCGTTTGAAAGCCATTTCTGAAAATGACTCTGAAATAAGGAAAGAGGCTCAAGTTCATCTCGTATCAATCCCGCCGCCGCTGGATTCAATGTTTTAACGCTGTTTCTCCTGGTATAAGTTGAAAAGATGCGTTGCCTTGCTCCTCCAGTTTATGAAGTTCCTTAGTCAAAGATAGCGTTTGCGTCACAGTCCTACTGTTCCTGACATTTATCGACCGTCTCGACAGCCTACAATGGAGGATATAAATCTGCTGAAAACTAGTTAATGTTCAGAGAACGACATTTCTTCAGACTATTGACATTTTTGACCGAGCAGGCCCTACAAAACAACAGAAGTATGCGATGAAATTCTCAGTGTCATTCGGTTCGATATTCAAGCTGAGTCCCTGGTTGGATCAATTTAAGATCCTTACAGTTGGAGGAAGGCTCGAAAATGCTACAATCGATTATGAAGCTAAACATCAGATCTTATTGCCTGGCAACCATCCCGTATCGAGATTACTCATCTTGGAACATCATAAGCTCGTTGGGCATTTTGGTCAGGAGTACGTGCTTGCTAGTTTACGTCAGAGATATTGGATTGTTGAGGGCCGGAGTTCGTTCCTAAAATAATTGTAGAGTGCCTTATTTGCAGAAAGCACAATGCTCCACGCGGTCAACAGCTGAAAGGCAGACTTACCAAGACACCGATTAGCTCATGATGACCCACCATTTACGTCAGTCGGTATTGGTTTCTTTGGTCCCATGTTCGTCAAACGAGGACAAAATGTCTTAAAGCACTATAGATGCCTTTTTTTCCTGTTTAAACATGCGAGCTACGCATATTGAGGTCACTGAGTCTTTGGATACAGATTCATCCATCAATGCCCAACGCAAGTTTGTTAGCCGTAGAGGCTGTCCGAGGATTATTAGAAGTGACAACCAACTTATCCGCTGTAGAAAAAGAGGTTCGAGTGGCCATTGGCACTTGGAACCAGCAGAGGATATAAATGTTTTTACAACAAAGGGACATCCAATGGAATTTCAACCCTCAGGAGCTTCACATATGGGACGGATTGGGAGCGAGTGATTCGGTCTGTACGAAAGGTTCTCAGATGCTTGATTAAGGAACAACCAGTTTCCGGAGAGGGTCTTCGAACTCTCATGGCAGAGGTAGAACGTAAGTATCTTGAATGGTCGTTCTCTGACTCCAAGCAGTGATAGTCCAACAGATTTCCAGGCTTTGACACGTCATCATCTGTTACTCCTCAAACCGAACTCCAACATTCCACAAGGAGTTTTCTCTAAAGACGACTAGTATTGTAGACGCCCATAGGGACAGGTCCACTATTTAGCAAACGTATTTTGGAAAAGATGGCTTTTGGTGTGCCTGCCTATCCTTCAGGAGCTTCAAAAGTGGACAAAACCCTCGCGCAATTTTCCCCTTGGAGACAGTCTTGGTCGTTGATGACAAAGTGCATCGAATCCAGTAGCCTTTAGGCAGGATCATCCAAGTGAATACAGAAAGAGATGGTCTAGTAAGATCTGCTAGCAATGTTACAAGGTCAACTACTTTAACGAGGCCGATAACGAAGCTATGTTTCCTCGAACAACACTTCCGTGATAAACGACGAAATGATATATGAATTGGATCATATATGAACTGCGGATATGAAATCAAGTGAAGCTATGATCTTCCCAGTTGTGAACGCAATTCTTGCAATTGCGTAGAGATGCCTGAATAAATTCAGGACTTCAACGGGATTTGAACTCGTGACCTCGCGATACCGGTGCGACGCTCTAACCAAATGAGCTATAAAGCCACTAACTCTGGTCATTTGTGTGTTCTAATGTTCCCGTGAGGAATGAATCAACGATGAAATGATATATGAATTGGATCATATATGAACTGCCGATATGAAATCAAGTGAAGCTATGATCTTCCCAGTTGTGAACGAGGTCACGGGTTCAAATCCCGTTGAAGTCCTGAAATTTTCAGGCTTCTCTACGCAATTGCAAGAATTGCGTTCACAAATGGGAAGATCATAGCTTTACTTGACTTCCGTAAGAGTTAAGTTGAATAACATTCACCGCAATCGGAAAAGTTGAATTTCAAGCTTATTTCAAAGACATAAACATTGGACTTTGCATGATAAACTTGCACATACGAGAGTGTTACTTTTTTTAAGTGAACTTAGCCTTCTAAGTTCAGGGGCCGGAATGTAGCGTCAATACAAAGGAATAACAAGTGACTTTTAGTTTGTTGTTCTCTTTGAACTTAATTGCTTAATTTATTCATAGCTTCACTGCATAAAAGTAAACTCTGTGTACACAGTTTTTTCCCTGAGAGTTCTGTATGCGTCGTTTCTACAAGCTGTTACCGTAAGAGGGAGTACGCCGGTATCAGCCCTTATACGAGTGAGAAGATGGCGATGGATAGGACACATATCGAGGACTAGTCTGAGCAAAATCTCGAGGACTGCACTAACATGGGCACCTGAAGATAAAAGGAGGCGAGGCCGGCAGAGGAAAACGTGGGGAAGAACTGTGGAGAAAGAAAGAAACCAGCTGGGATGGCATTCGTGGGGGGCTGCGGTTGCATCGGCGGCAGACCGGGATGGATGGCGCAATCTTCTGGCCGGCCTTAAGAGTCCTCATGGGCCCGATGAGGATAAGTAAGTAAGTAAAGCATTTTACAGTGGCGAATTCAATCTATGGCAGAAGGTTGTTGTTGCTCTACTACACTTACTTGGGGATTGAGATAATTTTTAGAACATGACGAGAGGACGTGAGATGACATTTTGCAGGAACAGCTATGTTGCATTAATTCTGTACCTGTTTGTTTGTTTGTTTGTTTGTTTGTGTGTTTGTTTTTTGGGTGTTTGAGTGGATGTAGAGGTTGTTAAGCCATTGACTCCGAAACCCCCCACCCTCCCCCCCCCCCCCCCCCCCCCCCCCCCAAAAAGACAACTAACATTGTCTGGCGTTACACAGAGTAACATCTACTAAGGCTCATTCCCAGGAGTCAATGGGTTGATTAAGGAATTTCGTAACACTCGTAAAAGTAACACAAATTGTCCTTATGTTATTTGCCCTTCAATAGCTGCTAAGCAAATGAAAGTTCAAAGAGGATAGGCTACATCCTTCTTGAACCAGAAATTCCTATTCAAGGAGTACCTGAACAATGTGTGCGACCATCTCCTCTCATTCCAATGGGGCACTGGCACGAGTAGGATCCAACAGAGTTCGTACACGTAGATTTCACATGGCATGAATAAGTCTTCTCTTTGCATTCATCTACATCTGGTTTAATCAATAGCATTTCAATGATTTGTTGGTATTAAATACACAGGTACTTTTTTTTTCTTCACTTTAGGGCAAAAACTTCTTGACGATTTTTTTTTCTAATTCACCTTAAAATTAAAAACTAATACCAGAAATAGAAAGAGCACCTTTACTTTAACAACCCTGCAAAGTTTCGGATATCAGATATAATATCAGCTGAGAAAATGAAAGTTGAAAAATCAAAATTTTACAGACGTTTGTGTGATTGGGGGTATGGCGTGTACCCCCCAATCATACAAAAATCTGTAAATTTTTCAAGTTTCAAGTTACATTTTCTCAGCTGATATGACACGTAATACGCTCAAACATTGCGGGGTTAAAGTGAATGTTATCATTCATCCGGATACAATTCAAGTGAAGAGATTTATAAATCTTTTTCCAGAATTTAGGTCTTGATTATCAACAAACGTTTCGACTTAAACCATCAGTCTTCATCAGTGAAGTTTGTCACGTAATAGTTCACTATCACGTGACAAACGTCGAGGAACGGAGGCGAGGGCCCGGTCCCAAGTGTGAGACAGAGAGAAAAGTGTACAGGAAACCTACCCTCACAGATCATTATCTACAATTTGACTCGAACCATCCCTTAGTACACAAGCTTGGGGTTTTCCGGACACTTAGTCACAGAGCGGAACAGGTGATCAGTGATCCTGACACCCTGACAAATGAGAAAAACCATATCCAGAAGTTACTCCGAAAACGCGGATATCCTGATTGGGCGTTCAGGGGAAACCAGAAAGATCGTGATGAACGGGGGTGTGGCACTGGCAACATCAAGAGGGGACACAAGGCCTGGATAACCATCCCTTACATACGAGGCCTATCTGAGAACATTAAGAACATTCTCAAAGAACACGGCGTAACAGCGTTTTACAAACCCCAGAACACTCTAAGACAACAGTTGGTCAAGGTTAAAGACAAACAGCCTGTTGAAAAGCGGTCCAACCTTGTATATGGCATTACCTGTGGAGGGGAGGGCTGCACAGAAACCTATGTGGGAGAGACTCTTCCGTCCATCAGATCCAGGCTGAAACAACATCAACGGCCGAACTCCAATCCTGCTCAAAATTCAGCAGTTTATCGTCACCTTAAGGACACGGGACACGTGTTGGATTCAAAGGGAGTCAAGATCCTAGATAAAGAACGAGATTGACGAAGGAGGGGAATAAAAGAAGCGTTATGGGAAAGGGTGGAGGACCCAACCCTGAACAGAAAGGGGGGGCTCCGGTTCTCTCTGTCTCACACTTGGGACCGGTCCCTCGCCTCCGTTCCTCGACGTTTGTCACGTGATAGTGAACTATCACGTGACAAACTTCACTGACGAAGACTGATGGTTTCAGTCGAAACGTTTGTTGATAATCAAGACCTAAATTCCGGAAAAAGATTTGTAAATTGCGGGGTTAGTAACGTAAACGTGCTCTTTCTATTTCTGGTATCAGTTTTTCATTCAGTTCAATTTTAACTTATTCAAATCCATTGCCGCCATTTTGGAGAAGGGTCTATTGTACATCACTGGGATGTCATTTATGGGACTAGGTCATTGTGGTTGCTGGGACACGGAGTTTTGTCATTTTTATTACCACCGACCGATTGGCTCCTTCCGTTAGGCATCAAACTTCTTTACGGGAGTGCGTACGTTGGAACCCTGGCAGGACCAACAGTCCGAATCCTTGAACGACTACATATAAAAATGGCTGTAGTAATAAGCTGTAATGCGGTAGCTGATCATGTGGTCAGTGGTATAGTGCCAATTTTACCCCTGAGTCAAGAAGACTAGCAAATTTAAATTTCAGCTTAAAGACCCCTTGGAGGTCCCTGCAAAGGCTGCAGGAGAGGGACATCAAATTTGGTACTGGTCCTCTCAAGACTACTAGCTCATGAGTTTGGTACCGAAGTATTAAAATACGCAGGGTACTACGTCGCGAGTACCTTTGGACAGCGATCCATCCGAGCAGAAGGTAATGATGTTATAGCTCGTTATTTACAAAAACAACAAAATGGATATATTATATGGCTTTGCAGAGTTCAATCCCTAACAAATTAAAAAAGTGAGCTTCATGGCGGAAATTTCGGACGGAAGAGGCGGTTCTGTGGGGAGTGCAAGGGTGTTGGCCGGGAAAAGATTGGAAGTCTGTTTCCCGGGACATCCGCAACTATTAAGCATGGAATCATACCAACTTACCTGGCAATGCGTAATGGTGACCTTCATCCTGCAGGTCATAGTTAGATTCTCCCACGTCGGATTTTGGGGCAAGATATACCAATTTCTTTGCTTCTGAATCTCGTTTTCGTCAATAAGCCGTAATTCATCTCGGAATTCCATTTTGGATTCTTCTGACCTTGCGGATGTCTCGGGAAACAAACTTGCTTTTCGTGACAACTAAAAATAGCTTAACTGAAATTAACATATCCCAAGTGCTAGACTGGCGACTACCTCTCTGTCTCCTTAATTCTCTCTTGGATTTCTGGATGGATACAAAATGAGGGAGCCAACGCGGTGCTACCGCTTCGTCATCCATCTGCATCTCATAACAAGTGCGCCCTTGTGGAATAATAATTCTAACCGTCAATTATCGGTTTCCCATCAGTAGAATCCGCATGAAAGCTCACCTTTGCACTTGATGTCTCTTCCGTCTGTCTTCATCTTTATAGCTGGTTTATATCCTGGTCTACATTCGCAGGTGTAGCTGCCGGGTAGGTTTACACATGAACTCCTCTCAGGACATCTGAACATGTTTGCATGTTTGCATTCGTCCACGTCTGAAAGTTATGCAGTAATGTGAGATGACTTAATATTCAATCTTCGTTCACTGTCTAAAATCCGCACGCGTCATTGGTTAAAATTGATTACGTGAGTTCCCGTTACCTAGCGACATCAAAGTGACAGAGTGCGTTATTACAGTAACGCATAAAAACTGTGCAGTGTTCTTCAACTTCAAAAGTACTAGCTTCAAGTTCAAGATTTTCCGAGGTTGAGGAGAAATAGTGCTTCCTGCCAAAACAACATGTTCACCAACACCAATTCGCCCAAATTTGTCGACTTTGGAAACGCCAGGTTTGAAAATTGTAATTTCGCTTTCACTTATAACACGACAAAGGAAAGTAAGTCTATCGCTAGCGGTGAACTCAAATTTAATATTAAAAGGGTTAGAGACTGTTAGTTCGTGTTTTGTTTACAAGTACACGCACTTGCTTACTGAACAATGAACTCGAAATTTTCAGTACTGCACTCATCTTCGCTTCGTGCAGTATTGAAAATTTCTCGTTCATTGTACAGTAAGCGCGTACGTGTATTTGAAAACAAAACACTCACAACAGTCTCTAACCCGTAATTAACGCCCAAAATCAAATTAATGTTAAGTGATTGAATGAAAACCCAAAAAAGAGGAAGATGGTGCGAACGGGGGACAATACCAAAGGGCATCCAATGTGATGGTCTGTGCGTCTGTCCTGTTATTGATCATGAATTTCGTCATAACATTGTCAAAGTAGCCCCATTGTAAAAGGCAATATTGATTTATGTTCCCCATAATGTCCTATTAGCACCTTTTAATATGAAGAAATGGGTGTGGAACTTGATCTTTAAAAAGGAAAGCCTTGAAATACTAACTGAATTAAAGGTCCGAATTGTTAGCTAAGGTCCGAGTTGTTTTAATTGATTTATGGCCCAAGTGCGTAACTTACAGTACGGACCAAGAAAACGAGATGAGTAAGATATTTATTACACTAAGAAAGTTTAACAAACCAATTGCAAAATTACCTTAGAAGGAACAAAGCAATAAAATTTGAAAGAAATACCTGTGGATGTCTTTGGAGTGCAATACAACTCTTGATAAACACGGAGTAGTATTACCTTCACATTTTTCCAGATGATTCTTCAAATCGTAGACGGCGTCAAATCCGTTGTTGCAACTGCAATTATACGATCCTTTGAAGTTGGTACAGTAAGAATGATCCACTAAACATGAGTCAGTCTCATCGCATTCGTCTTTATCTAGGAATTTAAAAAGACATTGTAAGACAGCATTTAGCATGTGACACCTTGAGCCTTGAGCCAGGGCGCAGGCCAGGCCTGGCAAGCGAAATGTTCTCTTCCGGTTGCCGTCCGCGTCCGTGTCGGCTATTTTTTTCTCAGAGCTGCAAAAATGTTTTCAGTTCGCTTTATGCTGACGCGTTCCTTGACCATATTAGGTACAGCAGGTATATGAACTGTCCGGCGAGCCAATGAAAATGCTGGAAATCTGATATCCGTAGTTCAGTTTTTAATAACAAAGGATATTCGGAGTTTAAGTAGCTAATCAGAGCGCCCCTTCAACGCTATCCACTGTTTTAGTATTTTGAGGATGTTACATGGACGTGCGGGGATACAAATTTTATCTTTGAGTGCTAATAGTATCTCTCGCGAGAGAGCGCAGCGAACGAGTGCGAGAAACTATCAGCACGCTATATTACTATATGGATACTGATGAATAGTCCAGATTAAAAAGAACTTGTTTTATTCATTTCCGAAAGGGTGAAAACAAGGTCATCAACCGCTAAAAAACGCATGCTGTGTAACAGGAAACTATATATGAAAGTTAGGAAAAACAAACCCTTACAATGTCAAATTGAGTAATATAGATGCTAATGTACTAAACAAAAATTATTTTACCACACAAAAGTATCTTACAAGGAAGGGGAGGCTCGCTTATTATTGGCTAATCATGCTAGTTACCATGGCGACATCTATATCCTCATCTCGTATGCGAAAGATCAAAATAATGTCTTCATTAAACTTGGTGAAGATATGATTTTTAAGGAAAAGGAAAATCCTATTATTTCATCAGTATCTTGATAAATATTGATATTTATATAAGCGAAAGATCATCTCAGTCTGTCCACACATATCCGCTTTCAAGAACGGGATTCGAGCCCAGAACGTGTTGCGTCATTCGGATAAAAAATTCCGGATTTAGCGTCCATGCGGTTCTGGATTCAGACCGTATTCAAAAAAGTTGCGGAATCAAAAATACCCGGATACGCGTACGCGCTTCCCTCTTAAAACAATGTCTGTTTTGCCGTGTTGTGCCGCGTTGTTGTTTTTGTTGCGTTGTGCCGTGTTGTTGTTGTGCCGCGCTGTTGTTGTTGTTGCGTTGCGCTATGTTGTTGTTGTTGTTGTGTTGTACTGTGTTGTTGTTGTCGTTCCGTGTCGTTATTGTCGTGTCGTGCCATGCCGTGCCTTGCCTTGCTGTGCCGAATCGTGTCGCGTTGCGTTGCGTTGCGTTGCATTACATTGCACTGTATTGAAAACTCACGGTCACCTACACACTCCACGTCTTTTTCGATGTCCCTATTCTGCTCTGTGAACTGATATCCTGATTCACATGCACAGGAGTAGCTGCCTGGCAAATTCTCACATTGACTAAACTGAGGACAGCCGTTGAAGAGTAGAGGCTGTTTGCATTCGTCCACGTCTGAAAATTAACCAGAAGTATACAGGTTGAAAGTTAATCACTAACACCGGCTCAGGTCGGTCATATCTGATAGAGGATAGAGAAGAGAGTTTTGTGTTAGTAGGGTCTTAGTACTCACCTTAAAAAACCGTAAAATTAATTTATTGAATGTTATATTTTGACTGCGGAGTGACGTTTTCGTCGACGTCGTCGTTGTAGCTTAAAGATCTACGACGTTCTCGCTTTCGTCGTATCATGTGGGAAAAATATGATAAAAAAGTACAAAATTAATTGTCTAGTGGCGATTCTGGGGTGAAAATGGAGAACGAAAGGTTTACATTTGTTCGCTCAGGTTGTTGTCGAAACCTCAAATTTGACGATGTCACGTCGATCGTTGTTATGCAGAATACCACAAAAATACGCGCTAAAATGCGTGCCGAACATGCAGCACGATTACTTTTCCTCGTTTAACCAATGATATTGTTTTTTGGCCTTCTCGTTGACGACCGCGTCGAAGCTGTTAAGGTCCCCTAACGATAACGGCGCGAACTACAACAGCATGACATTACCTTCACATTTTTGCAGACGGTTGTAAGCATCGTAGATTGCCTCGTATCCATTGGTACACAAACACAGATATGATCCCAGGGTATTCTTACAGTGAGAGTGAGCCACTGGGCACGAGTTCTCCTCCTTGCATTCGTTCGTATCTGTGAGTTTAGAAAGATGTTAGTTTACGAGTTTACGAAAGCAATAAGGGGTAAAATAACCTCTTATGAATATCGTTCTAGATCGCGATGACTCCAGCAAAAGAACTCTATCCATTTCTGAAATATTATAGAGGCTTGGCCTCATTTCACACCAGGAAACACTAAGAGCGTTAACCCGTCCATTGAGCATTTGTTGCGAAGCGATCCTTGATACATTTTTAAATAAACGTATTATGATACCAGGAAGCCATGAGTATCTTTCTATTCTTAAAACTAATTATTAGGCAGGAGACCCACGTTTACACAATTTACATTAATTTGCACAATTTGCATACATTGTTTTTGCTATTTTAGTCTTCGTTTGACAATAACAATATTCCGATTGGCCACTGTAAAGAGTGTGTGCGGAGCCGAATAACTTGTGGCGTTCTAAAAATAGAATGATACGCGCAAAGGTTGACCCATCGGGCTTGTATGGGAGAGGCAAGTTCCTATTCGTGGGCTCCTGTCGCTACGTACGAACATAGAATTTTGTGCCGGTAATACCAGTACGGAATTTGGCTCCACAGAGTGGTTAGTGAAGCAGTCCGGCCATTTTCACCTCTCTTTCGAGCCTTTATACCTACATTTTTTTCTTTAGTTTTAATCATGCCATTTTCATGCATAGAGAGCCACGATTTGGCCATGGGCTTCCTGTGGTAACATGCGAAGCAAGCCTTCTCGTTTTTCGTGGCTGGCTGCGAACCTCTTTTATTTTCGATATGCTTTTACCCTCGTGCCACTGTCTGGATGTCTATAACAGGCTAGACTCGTTTTTGTCCAATCTGTGACAGTGGTTGTTACGGGAATATAAGTGAACGAAGTAAGGTAAAGTGTTGAAAAATAGTACGATGTGGTCCATACCCATATCAGGAGTTTGCTTTTAAGTTCAGGACAAACATGGCCGCTTACCAAGGCATTTTTGGATTTTACTTGTTCCTTTGCATCCCTCTATGTATCTAGAGCCGACTGTAGGACATTCACACGAAAACTGCTTCAGCCATTTCCTACACTTAAAATTTGGAGGACATGGAGTTTGGTCTTAAGTTCATGGAGTTTGCTCTTAGGTTCAGGACAAACATGGCCGCTTACCAAGGCATTTTTGGATTTTACTTGTTCCATTGCATTCCTCTATGTATCTAAAGCCGACTATAGGACATTCACATGAAAACTGCTTCGGCCAGTTTCTGCACTTAAAATTTGGAGGACATGCATCTGCCATTGAACAGTTATCGTCATGAACTTCTGTTGAGGAAACAAAAAGTAATTATTTATTGTAATCACATTTTCTTGGTCATGCTTGCGTCATAAGAAACGATTCATTTGGCGGGATAATTCGGTTTCGCAGTTTCCCACCAAAATGGCCGTCGTGACACGGAATGCATTTCAGTCTATAGTAACTCCTGGCTGTGTTATCGTATAAGGGTTACTTTCTTTACATTTTTTTCCTCATTAGTACGAGACCATCGTTTTCCAATCATTCAGCCGAGAATTCGCTATTTTCGCAAATCCCATAATACAGTTCATTTGGGGGGGTTAATTGCATTCAAACAATGGAGATCCAGTTCACTGAAGCATGATACAATCCCAAGAGTAAATAACTGGTATTGCTTTTATGTAAAGACCCCCCAAGACGCATTGCATTATGGGATTGGGAAAATAGTCTATTGACATTATAATGAACTTTACTTTTTTTACTGGAAAATACACCACTCATAAAATTCATCCGGGACCCGAGTGGCGTATTTTCCATGCATACCCTCACTAGTGAGGATATTGATGACGTGATTTCCCGCCTTTGCATGATTGTTTGGGCAAACAGTCCGTGAAACCGGCGAGTGATCCCTGAAGCTGACGTAAAATCCTTCTCTGAAAAACAAGAAAATGCTAACACGAAGAATATAACTTCATACAACTTATAATTATTGAAGGAGTTCCTTGCAAGTGAAGAAGAAATGCGAAATTGCAGAAATTCCTGCCGCGGACCTGCAAGAATTTGCAAAGAAACTTGCACAGTGGCTTGAAGATATGGACGCTATTTTCTCGTGTTAAAAACAATATTTTACTCACTCGCTACACTGGTTCGTAAAATATTGTTTTTACCCCTCAAAATAAAATTCATATCTTCGCGCCACCATGTAATATCCTCTCTATCTCTTAAAATTTAAACCCGATATACAAGATAATCTCTGAGCAATGATACTTTCAAAATTTGAAATTTTATGGAGAATTTATGGGAACATAAGCGCCTTAGCCACCCAATAATTTACTTATCAGTTTCGATGGCTAATAACTGGCTCGTTATCAAAGCTAAAAGGTTTTAAGATTAGAGATTTAACTAAGTTTGACAAGTTTTTTTTCTTTTTGAAGTCAATTTACATTTTAGCACGATGCTTTCTGTATGGTAAACTCGTACGGTTAATGAACAAAATGTGAAACATTGACATGATCGAAGATTCCCCTATTCATCAGAACCTTACCTAACAAGGGTCCATTATAAACTTCCACCTCAAGAACTTTCAACTCTTTGTTACTATGAATGAGAAGCCTTCTTGCACTCGTTTTATTCTTGACAATGATGTCGTTAGTATTGCCTTCAGTGTGATATGTTAGATTCGACAAAGTAACCGCTTTCGTCGCCCTTTTCCCATTACTTCCGGCAACGTCGTCGCCTTTCAAAGAACAGAGAAAAACGTTCGTCAATAAAAATCCAGCCAGATAGCGAGTCATGTAGAAACAGAGCGTAATCTATCGTTGCAGGAGTTCGTCAAGGGGAGCCATTATCTCCCATACAAGGCCCAGGAGCCAACTCTTTCCCGAGTAGAGGAAATTTATTGCCCAGAGGAAATAAATAGATTAATGCTGAGTGTGACATGCTTAGTTAGTTATTTCCCATGTCGCAGTTTGGGCATTTCTATCATCCGGGATTTTCTGGAGATCATTCACCAGTTGTGCAAGCTAGGCGGAGGCTAATCCAACAGAGTCAAATCAATTTTCCCTCCCCACCCTCCCTATTTTTACTTTCTTGTGGATGGCGTGTGTCCCCTCACCTTTGCTTTGCTCAGTGGGATCATGTCTTCTATTTTTGGGTATTTCCTAGGTTACCATGCTGATTTTAAATAAACGGCTTAGCCCATCAGGGCTTGGCCAAAAAGTCCCAAACAAATGTGATATTATTTGTCAATAGGCCATTTTACAGTTGTTTGCTCAGCGACCTAGCCTATGAATGGCTGCGAGGCTGCCGGTGACCTTGCATTGATACAGGCCCCACTGATTTTATCATGTAAATTGTGTGGTTGTAATTCTAATTAGTCCGTATTAACATTACAAAAGCACGGAGGTTTGTACCAAAACAGGGTCACCGGCAGCCTCGCTTCCATTCGTAGGCCAGGTAACTTAGCTACAACTGTAAAATGGTCTATTGTGTCCCAACAAACGGAGCTCGCCCAGAGCAATGCCTTGCCAACAATATCAGTCAGACTGTATGGAGCATGAAGCATAAATTTATTTATAGAACACCAGCTCCCGTACAAGATTCAGCACGCCCACTGTTGTAAAAGCCAATCAAAATAAAGCTATCTCAGCACCAAGGAAAATATGACACTTTTCGCGGGGAAAGCCTGCTGACTGTTCCTAACGTAACCCGAGCCAAGTGGCCCATCAGAGCCCGAGCTTATCCCGGTTCCTGTGGCATGAAGCATGAAGTATTTTCTATTCTTTTGGCTAATAACTGGATGGGATGCCAGTCCATCGCAGGGTTACCCCCCGGCATTTCGCCAGTACCCATTTATACACCTGGGTGGAGAGAGGCACCGTGGGAGTAAAGTGTCTTGCCCATGAACACAACACAATGTCCCCGGCCAGGTCCCGAACCCGGACCACTCGATCCAGAGTCGAGCACACTAACCATGAGGACACCGCGCCTCCCAGCTGACTGTTCCTAAAAATAAAGGAAGGGTTGAGTCAAGGAATTAGTGGAGATAGAGGCTTCCTTTGATGAGCTCTTGACAGCCGTAAACAAAATTCCGTGGAACAGTCCTGCAAAAATCGTAATTAAAGATGATTTTAATATTACTTCCAAAAAGCAGTGCCATATTTTAAAACTTGAGTACAGTTCGCCATGCCCTACCCAATACAATGTTGAAAGTCTGTAAAAAGTACGGGTGCATGTTTACAACTTTGTGAGTAGGGTGGGAAGAGCGACTGGGCAGGTACAGTTTGAATCTTGCTTCGCTTGTGTAAAAGAGAGTCTCAAGTGCAAATGTGTCCCACAAATTTTGTCCATGATTGTAAATAAGGAAGTTGAAAAACATGCTTGTTCCTTTTACCTTTTTCTTTTTTATTCGTCCCTGCCTGTTCTAAACAACGAAGTCTACATTTTCTGACTCTCCTTAAGATTTGTATGGCAACCTCTTTTGTTGCAGCTCGAGATTCAGAATCAGCAATTCAAAATTTTAAAAATTTATCTAAGGTGCGTCTCGGATAAACCCTTGTATTAATCAAGTAGACTAGATTATTACATACAAATTGAGATTGCTTGCACGATGCAAATTTTCGATCACAGGCTATTATGAATTTTAAGTGAATGAGAGTCAATCAATAGACCGTATGCAAAAATGGCTGCCTTTAAATTATTCTTTTGTTCATATTCAAAATAGCCCAACTAACCTCGTTTTTGAGACAAAAATTCTAAAGAATTTGTTATTCCGAACGATGTTAGTTGGGCTATTTTGAATATGAACAAAAGAATAATTTAAAGGCAGCCATTTTTGCATAGGGTCTATGGTGCGTATCATATTTAGTTTGAAGTGCTACTCAGAGGCGGATTCAGGATTTTTCTTAGAACGGGATGCACCTCTAAGAAATGACTGAACTGTTTTTTTTTTTTGTTTTCTACTTTTGTTGGAAAGCTGCCGATCAACTAAGGGGGGTCGGGTGCGCACGCTCTGCACTCTTCCCCTAAATCCCCCCCTGCTACTATGACCAAAACATTCTTTGCACTTCATAAATATGTTATCTAAACGCTAAATGACCCAACTTTTAAGCTTTGATTTCAATAACACGAAAGAGAAGATGAAACGAGAGGCAAACTTGTTAAGAGTTTCAGGTAAACAAAAACGAAGAAGCAACCTCGTTCCCAAGGCTTTTAATTTTTTCTCGGCGGTGAAAAGTCCTGGGAACGAGGTTCCACCATAAGTCCTAAACAGGTACCTCATGAAGTTACCCCCCACGTAGTCGCGTTGCCGGGAAAGAGGAAGCGTTGATTCGATTGGCTGGTATTAGGCATAAGCATAAGCATAATTTATTCACGATGAAAAAATAAAATATAAAAATACATCATGAAAAGGAAACACGAGGTTGACCCTATAACGTTTCCTGGAATTAAAAACTAAAACAAACATCATAATTACATATTTACAAATTTACAAATTAAGGAAAGACTTCAGTCTGGTTTTAAAAATGTTAAAGGATTCAGCTTCTACTACGTGTGGTGGTAGGTTGTTCCAATCCTTTACTATACGAACGAAAAATCAGTATTTATAAGGATTCACTTTTGCGCTTTTCACAAATAATTTAAGAGGATGATTAGCACGTGTCCGGGTATCTAAAGATAGTTCGAAAAAGTCACTAACATTTAAACCATTTAGGCCAAATACGGTTTTATAACACTCTACAAGGGAGATGTAGTGTCTGCGTTTCTCTAAAGTGGGCCATTTTAGAATTTTGAGGCGGTCTTCATACTTCATATCTCCTCTTCTTTGACCTAATGCAAGGCGCGATGCTCTCCTCTGGACTTTTTCGAGTGCTAGTATTCTGCAATTACACCGATGCAAAGACTGAGTGGTATTCTGCAATTACTCCGATGCAAATAAGCAAAAGATTGAAAGCCCTTAGCTCAAGCTAGTACAAGCTTTTCCGCATACAAAAGTTAAAACAGCAAGATGAACACCAAGATAACTGGAGTGACACCTTCTTTACCTTTAAGAATAAGCAATTTCTTGATGACGAGTGGTTCGTATTCGCGATCCGTTATGATTCGTATCAAATACACGTCCACAGTTGTTAAGAAGTCTACAGACCACGATGCTCGTTGAATAGAATGATAGACTTGGTCTGCCAAATGAAGCAAAATTATGAATTATTATGAAATATTAAGCAGTAAAGGCATTCTGGGCATAATAACTATCATCATAACTGTCGTAATTGTTATATTAAAACACACCGGTTCAATTGTAATAATTGTTTTAATGATCATAGTGGGTACAAACTGAAGATAAAGTACGAATGATTGAATATACTATCCGGTATTTGCTGATAATTGTGAAAAAATTATCACGGTCATTATAAACTAATCACACTCACCAATCCTTTGATCATTGCATAGTTCAGGCTTTAAGGAGCTCAAAAGAAAGCGTTGGCCGTCTGCTGCCAGCATTGGCCGTCTTGCAGCTACATTAACTTAGGAAACAGAAACAAAAAGCAAGGTGACACACCATAGCACAAATCCGGTGTGCGCACTACCCTTTCACCCGGCATATTAGCAGCCATTGACAGCTGTTTCGGCCTTGCTGGGCCTTGTCAGCATGGCGTAGCTAATATACCAGGGTGTAAACTTAACTTAACTTAGGGATCAACGAAAATAAATCAGATATGCAGTATGACGAACAACAAACAAATGTGTCTGAACAGTGCGGCATCACGCTGGGGTTGTCTTGATTGCAAGTCTGGTCGCTGGATGCCTCCGAACAGGCAGAGCAATATGTCGAGAAATAACAGGGATAGTGGAATAGATATTCCGGAATCGTGGATGCCCACGATCAAGAAACACAACAACAGCAGGACCGTACAACAGCGGACCGCCAAAGGAACAACACACCGAAACAGCGAGAATCGAAATACACCAATCACAGCTGCTGAAAACCAACCAATCGCAGTGGAGCATCCTGCTTAAAAAGGCGAAGCGTAACCAGTTGACCTCATCGCCTGATGAAGACTAGCAGTATGCAGTCGAAACGTCGCGATCTACATCACAAGTGACCACATCGTGAGACAAACGAGAATACTTTATCATAATTATTTCTCGACATATTGCTCAGCCTGTTCGTAGGCATCCAGTAACCGGACTTGCAATCTAGACAGTCCCTGCGTGATGCCGCACTGTTCAGACACATTTGCTGTTCGTCATACTGAATATCTGATTTATTTTTGATTGAAGATACTTTCCGGTATTTGCTGCCGATAATTTTTTCACAATTATCACGGTCATTATAACCTAATCATACCCACCAATCCTTTGATCATTGGTTTTCAGCAGCTGTGATTGGTGCATTTGGTGATTGGTGCGTGTGCAAAATTTTGGGGGTAAAAAAGAGTATTATGCGATTTGAGAAAGCACAGAATAGTAGGTCTATGTAACGGCATTCTCCCAGATCAAGCTATTTTTAGACCAGTTTTTAAACAAGAGTTGGATTGCACGAGAAACCATTCTCGATCCCATGCGTAATGATTTATCATGCAAGACTTGTGATTGGCTGGAACGGTCTGGTCTCGCGGGAAAATCAATCTAAAAATAACTCGGTCTGTAAAAACATCGTTCCACAAATACAATGAAGTTGTGCGCTCCTAGTGATGGGCTCCTGAAAAAAAATAATTCGTGTATGTTTCAGTTATGCCACAACGCATGTCATGGCAACGTCAAGGCCCACAACAATGCAACAGCTTAAAATAGAGCGAGTTTCAATCGAGTGTCGTAAAACCAAAACCAAAGTAATTACTTTGACGAATCAAAAAGAAGAGAGACAATCCGGTAAACCAGTCAAAACTCGAAGTAATTACACGTAGCCGACAACAAGCGCGGGAAAACGCGCACGCGCGAGCCACCATTGGTTTCGGTCTCAATTTTGATTGGTTTAAAAAGTGGCGCGAGAACTTTGAACCAATCACTGAGTGAAGTAATGCAAAACCAAAGCAATTCGCTAATTAGTTTCGACATTCAATTGAAAACCGCTCTAACCATAACCAAATTTGTTTTTCTTTTCTTTTTTAACGTGAGGATGTAACAGTTGATCGTTTATTCTTCATCTTTATAAACATTCCTCAACATTTATAATAGCGTGATAAGGACTTTGGAATGAGTTCCAAGGCACGTTTGGGTTACAAAGTAAGAACAAATTGTACATGGTCTGAAAAAGCGATTTCTCCAAGGAGAGAAATGGAAGCTGTAAACCCCAGATTATGAGCTCCTGAGGGTGTTACATATCTGAAAGATCTCCACTTCGCGAAGGGAAACGCGATAACTCCAAAGAGAAGTATGGGACGTTGTAGGCCCCAAAAGCAGGGCTCGTACACTTTTTGTGTCCTGAAATTCCATGATTTTGGCAGGACTTTCCAGGACGATACAAGACAAAATCCATGACCTAAGAAACCCCAATAACGAATGCTGAGGGAGACTACTATATAGATACGCGTTCCAGAATATGAAATGTGACAGGTTTCATTTTCGTTTGCCAAAACTTCAGACAAGAATTTTATTTTGTTTGTGCATAGATTTTTCCAGGATTTCCATGACCCCGTACGAACCATGAAATTAGGATGTTACATAAAGTAGAAAAAAACTTACGTATCTTGGTCTGGAAGATCTCCACTTCGCAAAGGGAATAATCCTCGACCTCTGGTATATGTACACTTACATAACTAACCACTAGTTCGCTGACGCAAGGAAAATATCTTGCAGTATCGTTCAATTTAACTTCAATTGAGGTCTGCCAGCACTCCGTTTTACTGAAACCTAAAAAGAAACGTGTTTTGATCAGTGTCATCCCGTCCCGTCCCGACAACTTTTCCTGCCCGAGAAGCCATTTATGAAACTGCCATTCCTTTACTTTGACAAGTTGTTCCTTTGCCATGTTAGGCCATCTTTTTAGCAGAGACAATAACAAAAAGAACCGGCTGATTCTGACACCAAGATGAAATTTAGAACTTCAAAGTAAACACTGAACTCACCGGAGCCACCCTCAATAGTCGAGTTAGCTTTAAATGTAACATATGGTTTGGAGAATCTCAAAAAAACCACCGCTACACGCAATCTGGAACCGAACTCTATCTGCCACTTAATCGTTTTCGTCTCGGAAAGACATGATGTCATACTTCCATCGGTGGTCGTTAAATTCGTGTCACTCACCTTGTGCTTGAAAACAATATTTGCTGTGGAGGAAAACATAAAGAAGACACAGCCTGAGGATATATACTTGGGGGTAGCAGCCGGTCTTGGCACAGTGGTTAGAGCATTACTGTAGCTCCCCTCCCAACATTTACTGTGTCCTGGGCGTCATATGTGGGTTGAGCTTGTTGGTTCTCTACTCTACTCCGAGAGGATTTTCCCCAGGAACTCAAGTTTTTCCCTCCAAAAATTTGAATTAATTTGAGTTGATTTCCACGTGCAATTCCCAAAATTAGTGGTTCAGCGCCAAAGAACTCAAATAAAGTCCATTTTCTTGACAGTGTTTAGCGAAGACCGATGAAGCGATACCAAGACGACAGCTGTAAAATGATCTTCGTGGTACTTTGCATACAGGTAACAGTGTGTCTCCTTATAAGCCTAAGAACTTCATGTATTACCTTTTGGTCAGCTTACTGGTTAAGAACTTAAGGTCATGGTTAAAGGGCCACTTTGTGATGCCTACATCAAATAAGGTCAATTTCGTTACGTACATGATGTAGCTATTGGACAATCCGAGATGAAGGTTGCAAAGGAGGTTGAAACACCTACTAATAGCTTGTTTGCACATTACCCTACCCCCGCTAGGTCGGAGGGCACGTCTTAAATAGGAGGTGAACTATAAGTACGCATGCCTGTCACATGCATGACGACAACAACAACATCGTCTTCCCAGTCAGGCTCAAAAACACCAGCAAAACAGAGAAACACTTGGACTTTGGTGGAGGAGAAAGAGTTCCTCTTCATCCTTTGACGGGAACTGGCAATAGAGGAACAACTTGATAACTGCGTGACAAGCGCCGATTTAAGTTATTTTTTGTTTTAATTAAATTGAATTGAAAGGCTTTTCAGTTCGCAACTTTGCGGGTGAGTTAACAGTTATTCTTCGAGGGGGTGCTAGATTTATAATGGTAAATAATCATAAAGACGCGAACCATTTATACCACGAGATGTTCGGGTCTTATGTGGGACGCGAACGTATAAATAGTGCAGTTCGCGTCGTATTTAAGACGCGTCTTATTTTCTCCCGTATAAATGGCCCTAATGTGTTCCTTTAATAATATGTCCTAGGTAAGTGTTCCGATTTGCCGTTGTTTTCACTTTCACTCGAGGAGAAGCATTTGGGAGACACTTTGTCTGTATTCCCAGAAACGAGTAATGTTGAAGTTGGGGAGATTGGAGATTAGTCATCACAGATGTAATTAACGAGAAGATGAATTATGAGCGCTTTTGCACTCAAACTCACTGTTCCCATTGCGTAACGAATGGTCCTTCAGGTGAATGTATAGGGATGTAAAGTATGTGCGAAGACTGGCAATTTATTAATGTCTCTTACCATAGGTCTCTGCATAAACTTGTACTTCACAGAGATGAAGTGTCTTAGAGTCTGTT
>JALIRR010002019.1:17500-27500 GCA_023091755.1 Montipora sp. Colony 1 RG-2022 | reverse complement strand
TTTGCGGTCGTTGCCTGATGGTGCTAAATAATTCAAGTTCAAATCATCTGGTTCATAAACAAAAAAATAGTTACAACCACAAAAACTCTTATTATGAGCGATAGTTTGTTTTACAGAAGTGCACCCAGACCTGTTATTTTCCGTTGATCAAATGAATCCCTACACCAGAAACAACAATAGGTTTAACGCAAAAAATAGGTAACGCAAAAAAAACGGATCTGCACGCTCGGCACGTGCGGAACGTGCAGATCCGTTTGTTTGCGTGCGGCGCATGTAATGAGGTTCTGTTCTTTTAAGCCCTGACCAAACTATCGAACAAAGTTGGATTCAACGCTCCAACTTTTCTCGATCCAACATTGTTCGACCGTTTGACCGTTTGGCTAAGGCTTTATACAACGTAAAATAGCCAAAGGCCAACTAACTGTGCGTTCCTTTCGGCGGATGCAAAACCGAGATTTGCCAGATTTCGCGGGGAGAGAAACGTGAAATCCGAAATTGGATCGTCAACCGTGGTAATCCGTCGAGATTGTGTGCAATATGGCTGCCTCTCAAGAAATTATGCGTTTTCGACTCTTTGACGAATTATGTGATGATACCATGAAGAATTTTCCTAATAATGACGATGGAGGCATAGCACAAAATGGTGGCAGAGTTGAAAAGGGGAAGGACTGAGTATGCTCCAGTTGGAAATACCGCTGATTGAACTGGTTCATTCCAGATCCATTGCGAATGGGATATGCGCAGATCGAGAATCCGTAAATCTAGAATTGGATTCCTTGGGTCTCCAATCCAGCGAATGCTTTTTGAAAAAGGATTCACCAGATCAAAAATCCGGAATTGGATTTATCGAAAGGAACGCGAAATCAGCTTTAAAGTCGAAAATCCGTTTTGGATTCACCGAAAGGAACATGTTTAACACCGCAGAAAAAACTGCAACCGGATCCTTTTTCACGCCTCAAGAGCACTGTATAAAACGTTCATTGCGTTCTGTACCATTTTTCTTCACGTGAGAACGCCGTGCTGTACTACGGTTTCTAAAGGCTTTGCGCATGCCATCTATTCCTTGATTGTTTTCCCTCGTTTTACCTTTCGTTTTGTGACGAATCCGTTTTACAGTGCGACGCGCCTTACCGTGGCCACCTAACAAAGTTTTTTAAAACTTACACGCCAATCAGGGTGTGCGAATTTGATTGACAGTCACCCCTCCTTGCAAAGTTCGCACGGTTGTAAGTTGAACGCCGTTGCATGGGTTGTTGAGTTGACGTACTTACACGTAGTTGTTAAATATGAAAGTTTTTTGGGTGGCCACGGTAGGGCGCGCTGCACTGTCAACTACCCATTTACGAAAAATAGTATACTCAAAACAAAACTTTAAGACACGTTTACCACAGAAAGTGCTTCGATTAAGTACTTTCTCACTCACTTGTTTTTGCAAAACTCGCTATACCGCTCGCAAAGCTTCGCGAAAACAATCTCGTTCGTAAATGCGATACGTCAGCTTTTTTATGATCTTGTACCGAGCGCATGCGCACATAAATCCCTCCTGCTCGTACTTTGTGGGTACCGGGGATGCCGCTTCTGTGAATCATGGGCTCAAGCTAATTTTGAAAAGGCGGTTAACGTAGAAAACTTACGGAAAACGTAGACTTCTACTTCACAAAGCTCCAAGGCTTGTGTCCCCATCATGTGAATGTGCACGTATCGGCCAAACATTGGCTCAGCACATTTGTAAAGCCATGGCTCAGGAGGAACTCGAAGACCTTGACGACATAGTCTTTGGGTTGTGTAATTTGCGTCATTTCCATTGCCTGTGTGTTAATTAACAAAGGTTAAAGAAAACCATTTCACGATGTCTAACAGTATGGTAAATGGGAGTCTATCGCAAATCGGGCATAAAAATTATAATCCTTATCATGTTTGCTTATTGCGAAGACGGTACTTCCCCACATTCATCGCACCGGTAAACTCCCAACTAATGTCTTTGGTCACCGGTTGCTTCGGAATGGCGTTTAGTAATAGTTGTTTATTTCAAGCCTACAAGACAAACCTATTCTTATGTCCAGGTCAGACAATGTCCTTTTGCTTGCTAAAAGAATATTTTGTACCCACACTTGGTGTCCCAAATCAACACGCCACCACGGGTTCTTGCTTCCTAGTTCTGTTTTTGCGCAAACGTTCCTATCACCATCTACAGCACGGTCAGCTTTACTTTGACCTTCTGTTGAGATCTGAGCAGCAGGACTCCCTCTCGCAATGTTTACATAGGCCGCTGAAAATTCAAAGGAGAAGGCAACAAAAAGCTTAAGGTACGCCATCGATTATCTGAGTGAGAAAGGAACATCCCAAGGAAAAGTGGTTTTTAGGAGGGATTCCAAACAGCGAAAATCAATCACTGCTGATAATGTTCTGCGATATTGGCTAACGGTCGCTTTTCGTACGACTACATGAGGGAATTTAAGATCTACGATGGCGACGCATATTTCTCTTTCGTAAACAAGCGATGCCATTTTTGACGGTCGATGCCATTCTTAGTGACCAAGCCTTTTTCTTCGGTTAGCTTCAATAAATTGTTAGGGTTAGCCTTATTTAAATACTTTAAAATTAGTCTCGCAGCCACTGTTTCAGTAGTGTATAGACTAAGCGCATTTGCTCTAAATCCATTGAACCGAGTTCGTCATCGTTTGATCAACGTTTTCTAATTTTCTTTTCTATTTTTTTTCCAAGGTTCTTTTCTTAGTTTTTTTTTTTTAATTCTCAGTGACATACGCTGCTAATCTAGTCCTAGATTAAGTATTTTTTTCCTCATTTGCAAACGGCAAAGTCTCATCCAAATGGCATCGCTTGCGTACGAAAGGGAAAATTGCGACGGCGAAGTCGACGAAAACGTCATCTCAAAATATAACATTGCACTGTCTTAAGTCTTCAAACTAATTAATAATTCATGAGACTATTTAACAGCCTATCAAAACACCGATAAAACAACACGTGCATGAGATTTATATCCTGATAAAACACTCCTCTTTACTATTCTTCATATAAAGAATACTAGTAAGGCATAGCTTGTTTTTCTGGTATGCTAATCTTCTCATCTCACAATAGACCAGTTTCGATATATTAAAATTCAGTCCTAAACAAAAGACATCATCACGAGGCTCTGGGGAATAAATATAAGGATATGTATGAGTTTATTCCCCAGAGCCTCGAGATGATGCCTTTTGTTTTCGACTGAATTTTAATATATCGAAATTGGTCTATTGGAGCCATTGTTAAATTTTAAAACGCTGGCAATGCTAAGACAACGTTTCCAGAAAGACCATGTTAAATTTTAAAAAATTTTAATGACCGTCACTTTAATTTCTTTTTTGGAACGCTTCATTTTCATTTGTCATTTGCTCTCCTTTACAGAAATGTACCAAATGGATTGGACAAATCAGCTAACAATGGCAGAACTGAACTTTGCTTTACATTCAGAATCATTTCAGAATTATCGATCGTAACTGGATTGAGAATTTCTAGCCGTGTTCTCTTCCAATAAAACAATAAGTTCATCCTCTGAAATCAATCTTTGATTGTAGCTCTGAAAAAGCATATCTCTTGTCTTTCTTAAAGAAGTCATGATTCAGTATTAAGAAAGAAGACAAAGAATCAAAACTGCTGTACTATAGACCATTTTACAGTTGTAGCTAAGTTACCTGGCCTACGAATGGAAGCGAGGCTGCCGGTGACCCTGTTTTGGTACAAACCTCCGTGCTTTTGTAATGTTAATATGGACTAATTAGAATTACAACCACACAATTTACATGATAAAAGCATTGGGGCCTGTATCAATGCAAGGTCACCGGCAGCCTCGCAGCCATTCATAGGCTAGGTCGCTGAGCAAACAACTGTAAAATGGCCTATTAACTAGCGATGCCGTAAAATCACTGACGCGACATGCTTAACGCAAACAAGTCAAGTCACAGACGCCGGTCTCGACCCAGTTTCACCTCGGCTAATTGGCGTCCGTGTTGACAAAAACGTCTCGTGCTTAAGCTCTCCATTATCTTTGAAGTTAAACCCCGATAAAACACTGCTGCTCGTTTTTAAACATTTTTCAAGTCCATCTGGTACACCTCGTACATTGTGGGTGATGAATCCTATCTTAAAGGAAATTGGATACGGGCGGTTTCAGAGTAAATGATACTGAATGAATGGCTCAAAATTTTATTGGTGGATTGCATATGACGTCATGGGGACCATTGCTGGTTGGTGAGAACAATAACCTGTGTCTCTGCTGGGCACTAAACTTTATTATTACGCAAATTATGTGAAGGTGCAGGGATGGCGCAGGTGGTGCAGGGAAGGTGCAAGGATGGCGCCACCATTGTGGCCCGGGTTCGATTCCCAGACTCGGCGTCATATGTGGGCTGAGTTTGTTGGTTCTCTACTCTGCACTGAGAGGTTTTTGTCCGGGTACTCCGGTTTCACCTCTCCTCAAAAACCAACATTTGACCATAGGTAATAGAGGGGAATGGTTATAACCCGACAAATTTCTTTGTTGCATGTTTTTGTTTTTTTTTTTGGCCTTGACCAACGACTAGACACGTATTGCCAACCAAAACTCCCGCCTTGTCACTTGGGTGAAAACCAAGAATGCTCTCGTTGTCCTCAAATTTGGTGAGGGTTTCATGTAGTCGTTTTGGAGAGTACCACAAAATTATGTGCTAAAATGCGTGCCGCACGTGCAGCACGATTATATTTTCTCTTTAAACCAATGCATTCTTGCTTTGTGGCGTTGTCGTTGCCGTAGCAATCGTAAAACTCCCTCTTAGATGAATGGCAGAGTACCACAATTTTAAATACCCCTTTTTAGCAGCCGGATGCTATTACTGCCGTTGTAACAAGTACTGATATTCGCACTACGTTCCATCACCTTACCGACTAAGTTTTCTAGGGGGCAAAATATTTAACTTTTGACGGGAGAGAGGTGGGGGGGGTGATTTTGAAAAAAAAATTCCTGCAAGCGCTTGTCGGACGAAAAAAATGCATGCAGCGCTAATGGAATTTCAAAAAAAGAATTCTTGCACTGCTGTAAGAAAGAAAAAAGTGCTACAAAGCTATTTCATCACTCAGATAGCTTTACAAAATCCCAGGCAACCTGCAACCATTCTTCCCTTGCTCCCTTTTAAACTCTGGATTTGGTGATGCTGCAGAATTATTCCTTCGTATAACTTTAAGCAATGTATTACAATCGATACATCACGGAATCAGTGCAGCCTGTGGTTAAAAGGTAAAAAAGGTAAAGTAACTTTATTTAACGTCGGTAGTTCCTTCAGCTACGAGGCTGGTTTCAATGGAAGCCGACGGTGCTTGAGCACTTTTAAAACTTTTTTAGATCTTCTGAAGTATTTTGTGGTGAAAACTAAGCAATAAAAGTTCAAAAACTTTGAAAGCCGTACACCAGTAGGCCGCCATGTTTACAAATTTTACTCCCGCTGTCGGTGCACAGGCCCCTCGCGCCAAAGTTCAACATAATATTAGCCAATCAAAAGGTTGATGCGACAATTTTTCCACTAGTGAAAAAAATTCTTCCGACCAATCAAAAGGCCGGTACGACATTTATTTACTAGTAAAAACATTGTATTTGTATGTCATTTTTATTTCATCACAGAAATGTACGTAAATCTCTATACCTATGTAGCTATTAGTATTATAACATAGCGTGCGTGCTAGTTCAATCCAAATCCTATTAAGCGACTATGGTGTATTTCTCTTTATAGATCGTTTTCACTGTCACGTAACAAAAAATAAAATCGAAATCGTTCGATGAAATAAGCCAAAAACCTGGAACGTTGTAGGAGACACATTTATAAATCACCTCACCAATTCTCATGTCTGTGCGGTACATTATTTTGAGTTATTTGTCGAAACGTTTCCCACAACTTTATAGAGTTTTGAATGGAGCCGCCATGTTGGTGGTGCACCACCGTTGTGCACCAATATGGCAGCCAAAAACCCACACGAACATCTGGAATCCACTTAGCGATGAAAACGCTTATTTCTTGCTCATGATATAAAAGACATGTGTATGAACAAATCTCCTAATGTACTTGGAAACGCTCAGACTGCTGAGATTCACAGGCATCGACATTTTTTCGACTAAATATCATGGTGGCACGCAAGGTGACAATTCAAAAATTCAAAATGCTGTATTATCGAAACGAAAGACGTCATGGAACTGGAAACTTGCAAAAAGATTAATTTCTAGGTCATCTTCAACCTCCGAAAGATAAAAATTCAAAACACCTTGCGGTATTGGTTTTAGAATTTGATGACGTCACTGAGAAAACCATCTATTGAACTACGGATTTCAGATTTCCAGCATTTTAAATGGCTCGCCGAGCACAGGCTATCAGTTCGTACACGCACGGCCGACGTCGTGTACAGTTTCATTTTAGATCCAATGTTGTCGTCGAATTTTGTGAGTTTTCTTGTGGTTGACAGTGAATGAAGTAAATGGAAGAACCCAGGGAGGACCAGCCAAGTTTTTCTCCCGGTATTGACTTTTTAGCAAGCAGGAAAGTCAACCAGAGCTGGGCGCATAGAAAACGAAGCACAACGGGCCCACGTTCCACACACAAAAATGCACAAAGTTACGTTTGAAAGGCACTCCACAAGAACGAAAAAAGGCTGCAAGGTGTCTGTGGCAACTTTCAAAGGTAGAAATTCTTATTGTTATCGTTGCTTTTTATGACGTTTGTTCAACCTGCCGAAAACGAATTACAAAAACAACAAAAAATCGGAAAAGAGCGGAAAATTTTAAAAACCGAATTTCATTTACTTAAAAGTACAGCTACACTGAAACATGTTCAAAAACATCATTCACGCATTACCCATAAACCGAATAGTATTACCGGATTTCCTTTGTGAATTTAGCTTGGTGCAGTGAGAAAAAAAAGTGCAAGTTTCCTGGAGTCCGTCTTCAGCAACTCCATGTGAACTGGGCACCATTCTCAACAATCCAAACCCTTCGTTTACTTGGGAATTTTGACTTTGTTTCTCTATGTTTTCGTCGAGTGCTTTGACTTTGTCAAAGTTTTCATTACATTATGCTTGCTTTTCTGCTTGCGCTTGTGCTTGCGTTGCGAGTGAAAACCAGGCTTAACGAATTTGAAACTCACCGTTTGCAGCATGAACAAGATAAATCAGTGAAAGAGAGGTAACGATCCCGATCACATTAGTCCACATTTTAACCAAAGCCCGGCGGGGCTGTCCTCATCTCCCCATCCCCCAAAGCAAAAGATCTGCTCCTAGGTTCCTTTCCAAGCCGATGGCTATTTAATTTTGTCTCCATTATTACGATTACAATTAGAAAACGTTGAATATAAAAATGGCGCGCGCATTTAGGAAGTGGCGTTTCTTCGGCGCAGGGAATTTTTCGAGAAATACCTCAAATCACTTTTTGTAATTTTACTATTCAAGTGTTAAAAATTAAAATAATCCTAAAATAATGATAAAAAAATGATAATCCTAAAATATTACTAATCCTAAAAGTAACAGGACGCAAACACCATGCCGAAAGGAAAATGTTTTCCAAACGTGAGTTCGGCGTGCATTCGCGTGAACTTGCCATTACGTTCTCCCCTTCAACCTCGCTGGTAATTTCCTTTTCTAGCTCTTCCCTCATCTTGTGCGAAGCATTTTGCCCATAATTTATCATATCACCTCAAGGCATAAGAATTAAAAATAATAAAAAAATTTAAAAAGATATAACATGGCCATTATGAGAATGAAAATAAAATGCAATTCTGAGAAGACTTCCACCCTCATAACAATTTATCCTGCACATAGGGTCTCCGTTCGTCGAATGGCGCGCAATCAACAGCTGGAGTTCATGTCTACCCGCTCTTCAAAGCGAGTCTAAGTGCGAAGTTTTTGTAATGGTAATCAGTTCTACTTTTAACTAATTTGTATAAAAAAAATTCGCACTTAGACTCGCTTTGATGTGGAGGCAAAGATGACCGCTCGCCATTCGACACAAGGAGAGGGTGATGTAGCAGCTGATCCAAAGATTACTCGCCATTGGTTTGCAACCCTTACTCCGAACAATAGCTAAAACAATAGAAACAATGACATGTCATTGTTTCGTGCAAGGGTTGCAAACCAATGGCGAGTAATCTTTGGATCAGCTGCTACACTACTGGTACAGCAAGGTTGGAAGCAAACCAAAAGAAGAGGTTGCCACCATTGAGCGAGAATTTAAATTTAGAAAAAGAATGGCCCTTTCTGTTTTGGCGAGTTTAATAACTGTACCGTTACATTTAACGTCAGCAGTAAATAATTTAGGTTTAAAGTTTGTTTTGTAAAATGTGTGATTAAATAAAGTTGTTTATCGTCATGTGTTTTTCTTTCTTTATGAATATGCAGATTAAGAAAATTTCCATCCGTGTTTGAAATTATTTCCAAACACGCCGTGGTTTTCAACTCGTTTTTCATTGGGTTTCTAAACCCATCCACCTGACCAGAATAAGATGCTCTGGTTGTGTTTTATATTAAGTTTATAGATGAAAATAGTGTTGATCAAGGAAAACTATTTCGAGCCACCAAGAGACTCCTTGCGAGAACGGATGAGTTATCTTTTCCTGACTATCATGAAAAAACGGCCCTGGCTAATGACATCAATGACTTTTTTGTACGTAAGATTACCAGAATCCGTGCAGACATTGATGCTACTGAAGTGGATGGTAAATTAAAGGTTCGGCTTTTTTGGTGAGAATTTGGGCGTTCAACAATCTTAAATCTATTATTACCTTATTGCCATGGAAATCTTTTCGACGGCCATGCTATGCCAACCTGTGTATTGCTCACTTGGTTAGAGACAAATTGTTACTAGCCTGCACACAGGTTCTCCGTGCAGTAGTGTAGCAGCTGATCCAAAGATTACTCGCCATTGGCACAGAACTGACAAACAGCTTGGTAACAACATGACATGATAAATATTCAAAAATTGTCACAGAGCAGCAAGTACGTGACAAATTCACATTCCGCTTACCAAAGACAATACTTCAATTCAGAAAACGTATTCAAATGATAATTTAAACTAATTTTCTTTGTTGGAGAAGAAATTTCAAAAACTCGTGCTTTAGGTTTCATCAAGTTTCCAAACGCTCGAAAGCAATAAAACCACTCAGCCTGCGCCCTCGTGGTTTCAAATGTTTTCTCGCGTTTGGAAACCTGATGAAACTCTCGCACTCGTTTTTGAAATAGTACTTGGGTGCTTGGTTGAGATTGAGCCCGCTGCGGTTTCCTGCCAGGGTCCGCCTTCTGGATGTTGGTTAGATGTTCTGGATTGCTCTGTTTGCTCATTGGGTTCAAATAATGGCTCACTAATCGTTTTGCTCCATCTCTTCACGCACATCCTGCATCTGGAAAAAAAAGGAACAAGACAAGAGCTTAAACTAAAAGGGGTATCCAAATGAGTCACAAAAACCAGAACACCACTAATAAACTTTGGCCGGCCAATCACATGCAGCAAACGCAGAGGATCAAATCAGCCGCTTATAACAAGGCAAAATGAAGTGCATAAGCCCACTCATAAACGCAGGAAAACAGCAAGTGGCGCGAGATTTTTGAGCCAACCGCCAAGCACAATGAAACAAACCTACAGCAACGCTAAATCCTCTCACAGAATTGAAAACTGCCTTAGTTTACTAAAATATAATTTCAAGCTGAAACCGGCGTGCTCAAAAATATCATCGCTTGAAACGAATCATTTGGAAGTAAAACCTTCAAGAAGATCCACGAGCTTCAAAAACGAATTGCAAGAAATAAGGATTCGTTCCGCAAAGAGCGTTTTCAAATTGTGAATCCACCTTGTCCCCGATTTTAATGGAATGACACGGATTAACGAAGCGCTATCGTGAAAGTGTCGGCCGAACAAAATATTTACTGCGAATTGTAAAAGAATTTCACTCCGGTCGCTTTCATTTCGCGAATCTGCCGAAAAACAGTTGTCGATTAT
>JALIRR010002019.1:2500-10000 GCA_023091755.1 Montipora sp. Colony 1 RG-2022 | reverse complement strand
AATCAATATTAAAGTAATAATACATGCTCGTGGGGTCATGTGCTAACTATAATAAAGATACACTACAGGAAATAAAAGCTTAAAACTAACTATGTGACAGACATAGGATATCTACACATAAGGAATAAGAAAAATAGATCAATTGCTATCCAAAGATCATATTGCAAATGTACCAAAAGATAACGATTGATTGACAAGTTCCTTGTGCAAAATGGTAGAGCATGTTTGAAGTCCAGCAGGACCAAGATGAGAAGTTATGATAAAAACTCTAAACATATTTTTTACCAAATTATTTTACTGCCATCAAACCCAATGAGACCTTATGCATGGGACACTGTTTCTAGCTGCAGCTCCAAATCACATAATATATTAACAACTTTTGCCATCTAAGAATAGAACAAACATGTGGAGTGTAACCAAAAAAAGTCCAAGGCAATAAAGCTTCCTTTCAGCCTTTTCAGGAACAACTATCCACTGTCAACCATACTTGACTCAAAACAGATTCCTTGATCCAACAACACATGACAGTCCCCTAAAACCAAAATTACATCATTAATGCTTCCAGAAAACAACAGTCTAAAAAAAAGATTTGAAAAACAGTGACGAACCTGAATCTATAGATATTTATATACATCTGTATCTACACTTCTGTTCTTCCAAACATTATTTTAACTAACATGGATTTTGATTTTGATTATTGCAAATCCATAACTTGGTAACTACTTGAACGCAAGGATCGTTGAGTTGTGACTGCGAAAAAGTATAATAACTTAGACCTTCACCAGAAAAGGGAATTTAAATGACCTTAAAAGCAGCTATTTAAACTATTTGATATTAGGGTTACGTTCCCAATGACACAATCACATTCAAAATCAAATTCACATCTGATCGAATCATTGATCATTCATGTGGAGGTGCCGATCGTAAGGAGTAACGCAGAAAAAAACAACCTTCACGTTGAACAATATTGCCATTTCCCTGCCACCTGGTACAAGCCAATTCACACATCAACGGAAACCTTGGGAATCCTCCTTTCTGCACATTACAGTAACTTTTTGTACCCGGTGGCAACAAACTTTCCACATTAAAAATTGCGTAAAAAACTCACCTGTTTCGCAGCTCTTATCCCACGAAATAAACTTTTCCAGGAGCAAATTTTCCGAGGATACTAGTTGGGTTGGAGTTTCAAACGTGTGACACAACATAAACGTTTTCTAAGAATACATTCCACTAGAAACTGGCGTTAAAACTAGCCTTGATCGCTCTGAAAAGAACGGAAACCAACAAGCTACCGATTCTCAAACGGCAGCCATTTTTCTGCTCTCCTCGGGAGTGCTTTTTTCATGAGAGCCAATGATAGTCCCGGAAACGTATCACGTGCCATTTTGCGCGACTCATGCGCAGACATTTTTCGCCAGTGAAGTCACATTCAACAGTGTTGCACGCGCGCGTGCGCTGCGGCTATCGGTATCCATGCTGATGGTTTATTCGTTGCATCTGTTTCGCGCGTTGCCACGTTAGTCCAAGATACGGAATGGTGAAGGAGCAAAGTCTTGAATGTCTGAGCGACGAAAGCTTAAGCAATCTCTCTTCGAATAGATAGCCCGTCTTGTATTCAAAGCTCTCAGGGGCATGGCGCTAATGTATCTGCAGGATCTTTTGCAAATCAAGACCCCGGGACGCTACTCCTTACACACTGCCAGCTTTTTCTTCCATGTAAGTAACCAGGTATCCATGTTTCTTTATTTTGAACTATAATTTTGTTTCAGTAATCATATTATACATCTGGTAAGTGTGTCCTTGGTTAATGTTATCAGTCCCAGTTTTGCTTGATTGGTTTTGCAGTTTTTGTCGTGTTAGTCTGTCCATGGTTTTGGTGTTGTTTTCTCCTGGTTTTCCGTTAGTTCCTTTCTTTTTCCTTTCTTGACTCGGTTGCTCGGTTGCGCTCTACCCCTGAAGATTCGCAGCCATTTACGAGCCTAATGGTGTCGCAGTCAGCTCTTCTTTCCCTTTGAGTTGTTTAGATTTGCTCATTTAATACACCTGTGTTTTATTTTGCATGGGATTTCTTTGGGTTTTGGAACTGCCCTTTCCTGTTTTTTAAGAACGAAGGGTTTGTGTAGGGATTGTTTCTTATTTATTATTCTTATTTTTTAAGAACGAATAATTTTCATGTTCAAATGTTTGTTTATCCCTCTTACTTGATATAGTTTCTTATACATGTACTATCTGGCTGTTTCTGAAATTAAAGTTTTTGTTTTCACACAGAGTTTGTTTTGTTTTGCTAACTCCACTGTGAGGTTGAGAGTTTGCTTTGTGAATTTCTCTTCCTCATTTCACAGACTAATTTTTGGTTATGATTTTCCCTCAACTCACCATCCACACACACAGTATTTTCCCCACACCTACCCACTTTACTAGAGATTATTATTTCAGTTAGTGGAGAGAAACCCCTTCTCGTAGGGGGATTCTTGCTGCAGCACCATAATCATGCCACAAAGGTTGCTAGTCTACTGCTGTTTTTGTTTTTTTTTTTTACTTTATACAACTATCAATGGCATCAAAGTGTGTATCTGTATTGGTAATCAAGAAAATTGAAAAATCGGAATTTTCTCCTGTATTGGCAATCGATGACAATCGATGTTATTAAGGTGGCTGAGCACAATTTTTGATACCCATGTTTCATTTACCTTTTTCTCTAAAACCTTTGATCCTTTGATCGCCAAGAATGGTAGCAAGCAAGTTAACAACACGAACTTAGGTGTTTTGATAGTCAAGCTGACGTATGTGCCGTTGCCGTGGCAACATAAATAAATATAAACAGGCTTTAAAAACCGGTTTTGTTTATTTGCAGAAAATCTGGTATTTAGATTTTCTTTATAATTTGCATGCAACAAGCTTGTAACGATGCGGAATAGCTTTCCCGGAAATACGCCTATTTCTCGATAACCACTCGTTAGAATTTAACGAGATTTGGTACGAAAATACTTTAGGAAATAAGCAACTGGAGTATTGAAAAAATTTGAACTTTAACGCAGGAAATTCTGGATATTCCAGTGAACCTTCAACCAGGGATAATTAAAGATTTCTCTGTCAAATTATTATTAAAATAGTGTTAACTTGTGAGTATCGTTACAAGCTTGTTGCATGCAAATTATAAAGAAAATCTAAAGACCTGATTTTCTGCAAATAAACAAAACCGATTTTAACGGCCTGTTTATATTTATTCATGTTGCCATGGCAACGGCATATACGTCAGCTTAACTATCAAAAAGCCGAATTTTCTGTTGTTAACTTGCTTGCTACCATTTTTGGCGACCAAAGGATCAAGAGTTTTAGAGAAAAAGGTAAATGAAACATAAGTATCAAAAACTGTGTTCAGCCACCTTAATAGATCGATTTCCATCGATCATCGATTATCGATCATCGATTATTGTTTTTTTTACACCGAGTCTCTAAGAACGAATTTTACTCTGACGAGTCGGGATTCAGCCATAAAGAATCAGATGAATCGACATCTGACGAGGGCACGGACGAGGAAATGGATGTAGAGGTACAAGACTGGTCAGAGGAGATTTAGGGGAAGATGTAGAATTTTCACGAAGAGGTTGGAATTAATGTCTATTCTTAATTTTGAGAACCTTCGATCATGCTTGGATCTCGTTTCATTATTCTTCACGGTGGAGGTATGGAAATTGCTAGTAGAATAAACTTAGTTTCATGCAGAACAGAAGAGGGACCATCAAGAATCTTCTGTGTGGTATGCGTTCACAACCGATGAAACAAAAGCTTGGGTTACTCTGTAACTGAACATGGGTTTGGTCACTAAACCAAACCTTAGTTCTTATTGGAGCACAGATCCTGCTTTAAGCTCTCCCTTTTTCGCCAGTATAATGCCCAGGGATAGATTCCTTCAGATTTTGCGATACCTATAATTTGTAGACAACACCCAGGCACGCAGGGCTGGCTCTGTTAATTACAATAAGTTGTACAAAATACAGCCATTTCTGGATCTAATAAAACCTAGATTTCAGCAAGTGTATAAGCCTCAGAGGCAGCTAATCATAGTTGAAACTTTAATCAAGTTCATAGGAAAAGTACACTTCAGGCAGCTCCTTCAAATCAAACCTGGAAGATTTGGAATAAAAGCCTTTACAATTGCAGAATCCAGTAGTGGATAATATACTGGTAAGGAAGGAAATGTTCTGGACAGAGATTTAGGAAGGAAAGTGGTAATGTCTGTAATTGAACCATACTTGGACAAGGGATATTTCGTCTTCATGGACAATAATTACTATACGTTAGTGACATTATGAGGTACTTGAGGAAAGAAAAACTCCAGCATGTGGGACAGTGAGGTCCAACAGATCAGGTCTATATCAAAAGAAATCTGTGGTGTGACAGAAAAGAAAGTCAAACAGCTTAAACGTGGGGAGACAGACAAAATGCAAATGTGACTTGCGTGACTGGCGTGACCGAAAACTAGTGAGTGTTCTGGCTACCATTCCCACAAGTGACACATATCAAAGTACTGTCCAGCGCTCTAAAGACCAATGGGACTTGGGAAAAGAAGGACTTTGCTTGTCCAGGTGTAATTGACATGTGTAACACCTGGGTGGTGTGGACTTTGTTGTTTCGTTGTTTCGAATGCGCAGTTCATGAGGGCAGTTGTCTGGTATTTTAAGGTATTTTCTGCATGACAGAGCCGTGCTTATCAAATGCACATATTTTGTATTCTAAATCCCCTGATCATGCTATTGTAGCTTTACCAGCTTTGACTTCAGGAAGTCAGTGATCAAGGCATCAGTTGAAGGCAAACGCTTCAGGACAGACACTGGATTTTATTTTTTTGTGCGTCACATTCCAGTCGCCATCCCTGACATCAGGTTCAACCACGATCATTTCCGTTACCTCATCAGTCACGACGCCAGATCCACATGTAGGGTGCACATTCAAGATGTGAAGACCTCCTACACCTGTGTTATTTGTGGAGTTAGAATGTGCCCAGAACCCTTCTTCAAAAGATTCCACACAATGCAGGACTATTACTTTGATGAGAGCCGATACAATGGACCCAGTTAGGGTCTTACTTCTTGTTTAAATAAATCTTTCAAGATTATATGTGGAATGAATAAGTTGACTGAGGTTGAGTCTCTTTTTTCCAAAGTTACATATTTTCACCTTTACATAGAGGCAGGAATTGTGCAGCTGCAGCTTAATTAAGTTTTTCTTAACAAAGTATTTACTGTACAAATCAGCTTAGCAGCCTTTCATCTTTTGAATTCTAACTTGAGAAAGGCTGGTTGTTGAGATAGGATGGATATGAATGGAGTTTTTCTCTGATGTTACAAATTTTTTTTAAATAATACTCTAAATTTTTACCTTTAATATTTTCATTGTCAAATTGATTTTTCCTTAGCAGAAACGAGTACAAATAATGATTGTTGTTATCGTCGTTGTTGTTGTTTGCATAATTATGCAAATTATGCAGTCCCTGATGTCACGTGTTTTTATACATCTGATAATTTGTCAATTCCACATGAACAAATATCTCATGCTCTTTGTAAATATGTATGGTTTTACCAGATTTATGTGTAATGGTTTTGCCTCACAAGCATTCTAAAGTCATAGGGCTCGTATTTATGAAAAAATAACTCTATCCCCCTTAGTATATATTTAGGATTAATTTCTTTGTTCGAAGAGCAAAGAATAGTTTTCGACTCCGTTTTTGGACTTTTTTTTATTTTTTTTTTTTGCGGGTCACGTTCTGGCTGTTCATGGGTAAGATTTCTCTGTCTCGTACAAGGCAGTTCAAGTAGGATTGGAACTCTGTATCTCTTCCTTCATAGGCAATCGCGATGACCACTAAACCACAGAAGACTACGTGACAGATTAAGGGGGAAATATGTATTAAAGAATTGTGTGCGTGACTGAAAACGAGTTTTTCTGTTCGTTGAACGCAATGTAATATTCGGTTATCCCATGGCTCTAACAGATATCGTTGTCACGAAAAATAGCATTGCGTGACTAGCGTTACTTTCTAGAAGCTTTCCAAGAGTTCGTAGTTTGTTTATTTTTAAGTTCGTGCGTAAGCGTTTCTAAATCGATATGTTTTGTAGTCTTTCTATAGTAAGATTGTTTACTGTTTTAGAAAGTTCTAGAATCTCATTGTGAAAGTATATAAGTAAGTGAGTCTGAGCAATGTGTTTTTAACTAGTTTGCACAAGCGAAAAGAGTCGGCTTAGCCGTGTTTAGTCAAGTGTCACAGAAGCAGTGTTTATTCAAGTTGGCGGAGGCCGCGTAAGTTTATCGAGTACGTGTTGTTTAGAGTTTTACTTCGTGGAAACTACGTTCATTTTGGAGTAAATCTTCTTGTTGTTGTTCCGACAGCCCTGCAACCTGTCCTCAGAAACATCGAACTCGTAACAATCGTAATTTTATAATTCTCCCAGTATTGTTAAAAAAAAGTATTAAATATTTTTAAATATCATCATAGAGACTTGCAAAGCATCTGTTTTCTGGTTTTGATTGGAATCAATGCCATTAAGAACAGTTAAAAATGCAAACAAAAAATATCAACGATCACACTTAACCCTCTCATTGGGTCACAGAATGTGGACTGTGGACTTCGGACTACGGAATTGAAACTGCATATTTACCAAGATATTTAACATAAAAAAAAACCACTGAAATGCTGCGAACTTAAAGGAAGTTCGCTAAAAATCCTTCGAACAAAGTGTAGGCTACTCGTAACCTCTAGTTAACTATGAAAAGCATTTTCTAAGATACCAAGGACCTCACATATGGTCAAAACTAGGTCATGATAAATTGAAGGATTCCTTGAACATTGAATCTTTTAAAAAGAACATTAGAAAAATAGACCTAACGTCATTTTTAAACAACGATAATTGCTGTAACGTCTGCAATTCTTAGAGAATGCTGATTTATACATCTATTGCCTTACTTTGCACATTTTACAATTGTATAAGAGACTCGGAGCTCGGGTATGACACTAGTTTCAGTTGACGGTTGTCACATCGTTCCTTTTTTAAATTTTCTCCACCGATATGGCCTTTTTTACTGCCTCTAAATCACCGAATTCATGCGGCCATACTGAAAGTGACTGCCTTTCTTCCACTGCAGAACAGCCGCATTAATTGTAATCTCTTTCAATTTGACCGGTGTACACCTTTTACTATTCGACTTGGCCGGTGGAACTGTTGGTTACGGCCACTTTTTTCTCTATTTCGAAGTCTCCACTACGAGACATAAACAGACTGAACTTAAAAACAGGCCGCCGTAACTTACAGCACTGCCCAAGAAAACAAGGTTAGCAAGATATCTTTTACATCTCGAGACCCCTGAATCAAGCAACAAAAAATTGGTGTACTGTAGAATATGGCTTGGGTATTCCAATTGTATCGTCTAAGACCTAAAGGTAAATGAGATTACATTGGGGATAACGAAATGCACTTTACAACTGTCAAATTGCCGTTTTGG
>JALIRR010002018.1:60000-62061 GCA_023091755.1 Montipora sp. Colony 1 RG-2022 | reverse complement strand
TCACAACAATATCCGAAAAAAATAATTTTGCAGTTTAAAGTGTGTAATATAACATTCAACTTTTTTAACTGAAATAAAACAACTGGATATTAACGACCTGTCTTGCTCTTATTCCGGATCCGGTTCCGGTTCCGGTTCCTGTTCCGGTTCCGGTTTCCTGCTTTTCCAGACACCCTCGCCTAACGAGTTTCGACCGAGGTTGCACTGGATACCAAGGTTTATCCGGGCTTTTATGCACTAGTTATTTGTTTCCCCCACCCCCCGACCCCCGGGGATAGTGGGGACATATGGGGGAATTACTAGGGCAATTACGCGAGATTACGCCACAATTACGCCTCTAGGGGGTAGGGAAATTACAAGATTTTCGTTCCTCTGCCCTACCCCACTGGGGACATACAGGGGGAAATATCGGGGAATTCTTACCTAGGAAGACTGGGACTGAAAAGAAACGAAGAGCAATGGTAATGAGTATTTTCACATGTGCAAAATCAATATGGCGTCGTTCCTTATATAGTTCATGTGGCACACACAAATGGCAAAAGAACTGTATATTGTGGTAATCTCCCTAACATTTCCTTGATGACTCAGAATCTTTTAGGAACAGAGGTGTGGGGAAATTACGTGTGTTTGTCTGCTCTAGTCCCCAGTGGAAATACACCTACTTAACAACCATTCAAATGTAATTTCCCTACCCATCCCCGGGGGTCAAGGGGTGGGGGAAACAAATGACTAGTGCATTAGGCTCTATCCTCGGAGTAAAGGTTCAGTCAAACTGCAGAATCACTTCGCTTTTTGCTATGTCAAAAGGATGTTTCAAAGACCAGCTTGTCAAAACATACGACCACGGATTGCAGTTTCGTAGGAAAGTAGGGTGCTAACACCGTAGTGAATTTCCTCGTAATGCAATCTTTCATCGCCAAATAAAAACTTTGCGTGACTTTAGCCGAGAGTTCTTTCGGAGACAATGGCCAGCTATCCTGTACTGCAAGAAAAGGAAGGCGAATGGACATCTCCGAGTGATTTTGAGATACTGGGCTTAAGGTTACCCGTAAGCTTCACTCGCGATCCTTCGTTATTATCGGATTATATCTCCAATTTTCAGACACGGAGCAATGATGTTTTTGTTGTCACTTATCCGAAATCAGGTGGGTAAATGTTACGTTTAGAGTGAAGGTGGTTTGTATGAATAATCACATGATTTTAGAGTGGAATTTGGAATAAATAAACACAAGTAAATGTTTTCAAAGAAGAACAAAAATTGCATGATCACGAGCCCGTAGCGCGAGTGCAATTGTTAGTTTATAACAAGTGTTTAATTATTCATCCCAAATTGCACGAGAATAATCGTATGATTACACCTTTTGCTGTTCATTTACGTCAACAGTTAAACTATACGGCAAATATACGTTCATTAGCACTTCCATGAACTTTCAATAACGCTATTTGCATATGTATTAACATTTAATACAATGTAGTATCAACGGATGAACAATTGCACCTTGAGACAATCAAAGATAACAAATATACTTTCAATCTTGCGCAGTGATTTTAAATCATTTTCATGATTAACCATTGGTGTTAAAACACCAATAGAAAATCAATTGCATAGTACGACAATCAATGGCCTATTACAGCAGTATTACAGGCATACAATAATGCAATTTGCATAGAGACATACATACATACATACATACATACTTTATTGACTTTCCCCAAGGGGCTTTTCAAAGACAATATTAACACAAATATATTCCTATTTACAATTAAAAGATAAAAGATAAAATTTTAAAAATTGTTAAAATATATAAGTATTAAATTACAGTTCTTTAAGTAATTTGGTCCTCAGGTGATTTTTAAAAACAGTGACTGAATCACACAGTTTAAGATTATAATCTAAGGAGTTCCATAAATTAACTATTCTATAATAAAAGGTTCTTTGGCCGCTAGCGGTTTTAAAAAGTGGAATGTTCAACAATTGAGAGTTTCTGGTGCTACGACCGCTCACCTCGGCTCGCTTTAAAAATTTTGAAGACAGATATTCAGGGGCGTGGCCCGTCATAC
>JALIRR010002018.1:17500-52500 GCA_023091755.1 Montipora sp. Colony 1 RG-2022 | reverse complement strand
ATGATAAATACTGTAAGACGTCACGGAACTGGAAACTTGAACCGTCTTTAGATAAAGACTCCGACGACCTTGCGCTTTGATGACGTCACTGTGAAAACCATCAATCGTTTTCTTGTCGTGAAAGTTGAGTTTGTGTAGTGTGATTTTCTTTCCAATTTACAAATCGGATTTAAGGTGATTCCTCAGTATTGCACTGCGCATCCTGTACTGCGCATACGGTGTGTCAATATTTACAAATCGGTCAAATTTGTAACACTGTAAATATGGTGTAAGTCGATCATACACGCTGAAACAGTTCTCAAAACACGTGAGAGAAGTTGTGAATGACCATGATCTAAGACCATGATAGTTCTTTGCGAATAAGCATGCGCATTCCGAGAACATGGCGAATTTTGTTGTTTCGATCTACGATAATCGAGATAGACAGGTACGATGGTGGTTTACTCTTAAACGAGCAGGGTGACCTATATTTTTTATTTCATAATTTTGGTATACAAATTATCCCCTTTAAAACAATAAAAAAAAAATATCGGAAGGAAAAAAAAGATATAGCTAAGTACACAAGGCCGCTTACCCAGGGATGTAAATTATGATCTTGAAAACAATGACTCGAGAAACGTTTTGAGTCGACGTCGTTCTAAGTTGAGTGATTTTTCCATTAATTATATAAGACAGTGTTCCATATGCTCTAGACTTGCTACCTATCAGGTGTTTTTTCAAATGGTACTTTACAAACCCTCTCGTTTAGCTACTGTAAAATTTACCCTGAGCCTATGAAATAACGCGCGTGATTAGTAACAGTACAGGCATCAATGGGGTAAGATTGGCCCGTTATATCTCTTAAGCAAGCACGGTGACATATCTTTTTTATTGTAGTTTTCAAAACAGGGATAAGTAGGGAACATTCAGGGAAAGGTTCAAGAAAATCGTTCGACAACCTTTTTTTTTTTTAGGAATCACCTTAAGAGAAAAAAAAAATCAAAGGCGAGAGAAGAAATAATCGTAAGCTGTTAAATAAATGTTGAAGTTTGCGAAGAAAGGCCTTTTGAGTCTTGGCGTTGGCAAAATCTTTTTTCTCTCGAGTGGTAATAATAATTGTAGTGTTGGTCACGTGATCAACATACGGGATATTAATATATTAGGGGAGCGGGAGAGTAGTAGCACAGATACAACATTGGCGACGAGGACAGGATAGTCCATTGTGTACCAAGAATGGCATGGCAACACCAAGTTACGAGTTTGGAGGACTTTTGCCCTTCGATTGCAAAGGTGCTATAAGGAAGATATCGTTGACGTCACCTATTGTCATTAATGTGCCAACCAGAGCCTCATTGGCTGTCGAAAACAAAGGGTCTTTTGTTCCTGTGGTTGACAAATTTGAATAACAAAAGCAATGTTTTTGAACAGCTGTCCTCCTTATTACATCGGAAGCGCCTCCTTGGAAAAAAATGGAAAAAAGCGTCAGAGTTATGAGAGAGAGCAGTAAATGATGAGTAGCTACGAGACCGTGACTGGGAAAAGAAGACTAATGCGAAGATTTATGCAGATGCAAGGAGAGGCGCACAACCCTGCGATCTCCAAATTGAAGACCAGGCGTTCCTAAAGCAGAAAAAGTCGAACAAGCTGTCAACCAATTTTCAGCCTGAACCTTATGAAATCGTTGAGAGAAAGGGTAATAGTGAGGTGATTCAGTCCCCGCGCAAAAGAGTCAGAAAGTGCAATACCGTAGGAACGTCACAGAAGTAAAGAAATTTAACACAAGAGAAGAGAAAACTAAGGGTGCGTTCGATTGACCGTATTCCGGAAAAGGAATACATGGAATACAAGTTGGCAATCCTTCGTTTTTGCGGTGATTCACGTTGAAATTTTCAAACATTTGCTAAAATGCTATTTTAAACATATTTTTATCATCCTTGCAGCTTCGAAATGCGACAAACATACCGTTTTAGTCATCACTTCACGTATTGTTATTCCGAAATAGGGTCAATCGAACGCGCCCTAATACAAATAGTGATCATGAAGAAGACAGAGCCACCGATGGATCATCATGACATGGCCGGAAGACCGCAACGAAACAGACACACCTCGGATCGCTACGGGGAATTCGCCCTTGTCATACGGCGGCCATATTGTCCCGGGAGACCAAAAAAGCTTTGTTTTACCACGCCAAGCCTAGCAGCGGAAACCATGGGGGTGAGGTTTGGCGTGGTAAAGCAAAGCTTTTTTGGTCTCCCGGGACAATATGGCCGCCGTGTGACAAGGGCGAATGGGAGCAACAGTGAACAGTGATTATTATCTGCTCTTCACTTGGAGATTAAACTATGCTGTCGTTTGAAAGAAAAAAAAAAAGGTAGTCAGTATAATGTGAAACATGTCTTGAATCTCAAAGACAATGGTTTTTGGCCATTAGACTGACTTCGACTGATTGATTCGAACTCAGCGTTTGGGTTTTGTTTGACCACTAAGGAACTTGCTTTATATCCTGTAAAGAAAAGGAGTGATGGAGTGTTGGTCACGCGATCGACACACTGGATATTAGGTGAGCTGGAGATTAGTAGTAAGACATTTGTATTAGTTGTGGTTTTAGCTTAAATGCTGCTTGAATGCGGTTGTAATTTAATAATAATAATAATAAATAATAATAATAATAATAATAATAATAATAATAATAATAAGAAGAAGAAGAAGAAGAAGAAGAAGAAGAAGAAGAAGAAGAAGAAGAAGAAGAAGAAGAAGAAGAAGATGGTGATTGAATATAATAGCCCCTGAGTATCCCAGCGTTCAAAGGCGCTTTACATTATAAGAAAACATCTAAAAGGGAAATATCTGAAACAAAATATTATTATATAGCGTTACTTACAATACATGCAACTTTACCAAGGAAATTTATTAAATAAGTAGGAAGAGTAATATTAATCATCGTTGTATTTTATTATGCATGAATGGATTAATGGATTACAGAATACAATCAACAAACCAGCTGCAAACAAAAAATCAAAATCAAAATCAATTTTTTCCCCTCAGATACTTGTAATAATATTGTTAAATTATGAGTTACGTCTGTTCCCCAGATGAGCCATTGGAAGCTCTTGGATCTAATGTATTTTAAAATATTTTTGTAAAAAAGAAAGTGGCCCTTGGCTGGTTTGAGAGAACCAACAAACTTAAATCACGTCTCTTGACCCAGTATGGGATCAAACAGATGCACAGTAGCGATTTTCAAAAATATATATATTTTAAATTAATTAATTTTTTTTTTTCAGCCGGTTGGTGTCACTGGACTGAACATGTTTTGGGTTGGTGGAAACACAGAGAGGATCCTAATATTTTGTTTCTCAAATATGAAGAATTGCACAAGGTAATTATTTTTTCCCAACTGCATAAGTTGTGATAAGATTACATTGTATAAACAGTATACACACTTAATCGCACGCCCATGCATAACCCAGGAGTGTTGATCTCTTTCATTGGCCCATCAGTTTACTGTACGTATTATCTAATTTTAGAATACGGGTCCCGCCGAATTGTGGCCAATCGGATTGGGCCTGATGACCCCACAACGCTTCTGATTGGTCTGAAACCAAGTAACCGAATAATCGAATCGAACGCGCCCCTAGACTGCATGCAGTCCCTTCATAAATCAATCGAGCGGCCCGCTTTTCTGAGGCAGTCGTGTTTTGTCACGCAAACGAATAAAAAGACCAAGAGAGGCTTGGGAAGAGGAGAGAAAGAAGGGACTGCACCCTTTTCTGTAACCGACGCGTTCAGATTCACCAAATCTGCTAATCTGATCAGCTACTGAAAGTGATGTGACAGATGGTTCCGCCTGTTCCCAAGCCTCCCTCGGTCTTTTTATTTGTTTGCGTGACAAAACACGACTGCCTGAAGGTACTACTTGCAGTCTAAACGTCACCAAGTGTATTTATCCCAGCTATATGTTCTTCAGTTGGGCCTGTTAGTCTTAAACACTGACTTCTTGAAACGTCCACCACTGCCAAACCTTCCAGTATCCAAGAGTTTGGGCCTGTGTCATACGCCTTTGCCGTATTCGATCGGAGGGAACCATAGCCGATTTGGTCTTTCTTCTTTTGCTGTTTCTCATTATCATCCTCACCTGTCAATAAAAAATTGGTCTTTGATGCTTGGTGTCCTCTTGCGTCCTTTTTGGTCTTCAAGGGACCGTGTTAATGGTCTTCCAGATGGTTTTTGATTGTCACTGACTTTACAACTTAATTGTAGCCTCCACAAAATGTAAAAATGTAAATGTAATTTGTTTACCCACGGAAAAGACCAACTTATGCATTCGTCATTGACCAATCAGAAACGCTATATTCTTTTGAGTAGGTAATAGGTATCTTTATCATTAATATGTGTCTTTTGCAGGATCTGCCATCTAATGTTCGCAGGATCGCTGAATTCGTCCAAAAACCGTTGTCAGATGAGATTATCAATCGGATTGCTGAGCAGTGTACTTTCGAGGGAATGATGAAAAATGCCGAAAGTTTTAAGGTAATCGATCGTCGTGACCGTTCCTTTCAAATTCTTCGGAAAGGCGCCGTTGGAGATTGGAAAAATTATTTTACTTCAGAGCTGAATGAAAGATTTGGGAGAGAAGTGTTGGAGAAATTGCGAGGAAGTGGATTAGAGTTTGAATATGAAATATGACAAACAGATTTTAAGAAGGTTCTAAACAAGTATAAAGGGGGAAATGTGTTACAAATGGCTCGAGCGTCATAATCTTTGATCAATTTTCCTCTTTTTTACCGACTTCGCGCCCTCGTCTCAAAGTTGATATTCGTCGCTTTAGAATGTCCAACAATTTGAGAATAAACGGACCCATTGAGCCTCAAAAGACGCCATTTTATTCAGCTCAGGAGAGGACTTTGAGAAAGATTTTCACAGAAGTCAATTTAGGACTTTATGGACACATCAGTTAGAGACGTTCTACTATAGAGCACCAATTAGGAATTCCACAGAAATGACCACTAAAATTCAATCCCTTGTCTGTTTGTTTGTTTGTTAATTGTTGTTGATGTTTCAAGTCAATGATCCTGAATAAAAAGCACCACAGAGAAATGTCCTCTCTATGTTTGGTTAAAGTAAGATACTGGTACTCATTCCCAGAGCTACTCGTCTTCATTTGGATTCGCACGAGATCGAGGTGAAGTGTTAGATGGCTCTCAACGTAGCGGCCAAGATGGGTTCTTCAGTGGCATCGACCCCTATCCGCATGGCCGATTTCTCCTTCGTCGAACGCAATTGATTACACTCTTCGATCTGCAAAGCCTACAAAGAAATCGATACTGAATTCGTAATCGAGTGGAATGGTGTAGAGCCCATCCACTCACGTGATCAGCTGCCTTGTTGTTTTACTGACACAGAAAGGGATGCTTGCAAAGTGAGACACTCCCCGAAAGTTTTTTTTTTTTTACTATATTAATAGTAGGTGGCTAATGGTAAAAAGATGAAAACGTTTGTAGATCCTATCAGAAAGGCCTCGTTTTGACATCTGTATAAAACTATTATATAACAATTTTTTAAAGATGTCCTTGAGGCTGGAACTGTTGCCATGGCAACGGCATAGCACCGCTGAAATAGCCTTCATTACTCGTGGTTTGCTGAATATCTTAAAACCAATTCGGCCACCGAGTAGCCCCATCAAAGTCATTAGAGTAGAACAAGGAATCCATGAGTAGATTGAATCTCGCCCGAATGAGACTCCCACAGGAACCCGATGACCAATCACATGAAACTAGCTTGACATCATAGCGTCAACGAACCGGAACGGCCTTTGTTGTTTTGCGGCAATGGTAGTCAAAAAAATAGATTGATCTGTAAAAATGCCGTGACAAAGGCTTAGTATGGGCTCAACAGCGAAACAGCTGCAAGGAGATGATATGTGTAAATTCCAGTAGACAGTTTTTTTCTTCCTCTAATTTTTTTTTCGTAAGGGGTCTGAACCAAGATTATCGAAACCCTTAGTAGACAGTCCTTCTCAGAGCTACTCTCACCCGGGCTATCGTACTGCACTTAATTATGTAAAATTTCTTTTAGAACGCAAATGTCGAATCTTATTTGTATACAAAAAAATTAGGGTACGTCACCGAGCTAATTAACTTTCGAGATACTCGATCACCAAACCAAACAAGCATTATCAAGTTTCGGTTTTCATTCATTCATTCATTCATTCATTCATTCATTCATTTTATTTGTCATTAACCCTTTCAGCCCCGTGGGGTTCCCTGGGGTTCGTCTGGCGTTAGACAGAGTAAAATCTATAAGTGGCACTATTGGGAGTTAAAGGTTTAATGGGGACAGTTTTTGAGTGAATCCAGCTGTTGTTAACCCTTTCAGCCCTGTGGGGTTCCCCATTGACGAGTAAAATCGTCTGGCGTTCGACAGAGTAAAATCTATAAGTGGCACTATTGGGAGTTAACGGGTTAACCACATAAAAGAAAAGAAATTTTAAAAAAAACACAATGCACTAGAAATTTATAATAACTTAAAGACGATAGACTAAAAAGAGGAAAGAGGAAGTATGTAGCTCAACAAAGAGTATATATGACTAAGAAAGAAGGAATTTTTTAAGTCTTTTGGCAAACAAACGGATTCATTTCAGGACTTAACGAGTTGAAAAACATAGGTCCTTGAAACCGAATTGAGAAGTTTCGGATATTAGTTCGACAGGGAGGTATGTAAAAAAGGTTGCAACTTCTAATATAATGCGAATGTAACTGGCTTGCAAGAGTAAACATATCACGAAAATAATTAGGAAGTAAACCTCTTTTAAATAGATAGGTAAAGTTACCTATCTGGTATAAATAAATGTCAGAGAAATTCAAAATCTCCTTTTCTTTAAAAAGAACATCAGTGTGAGAATCGAAAGAAACTTTACATATTATTCTTATTATCTTCTTTTGCAGAATAATAACACGACTTATACCCGGTGTAGCAAATCGAACCCAATCGAACTAAATTTCAATCGAACACAATCGAACCCAATCCGTGGATTGAGTTCGATCGAGTTCGGCAATCGAACCAAATCGTACTCACACAAAAAAAATATGGGCAATCGAACCCAATCGAACGTTCGATTTCCGAACTCTTGATTAAAAAAAAAAACTGGTGTTCGAGTTGCTGAAATCAATAACAGGTTTTTGAAGGCTCGAGTTGCTTCAGTATAAACTTGTGTGTTTTGTAACCGGAAACATCTCGGCGAAATGGCTTCAGATGCTATGTGGGTTGTAAACGTTAAATGCGTTGTTAAAGGCTAAAGCACGCGGGGATAATGATTGCTTTGTTCTTATCTGATATTTTCACTGCCGTGGACAGTCTAGTTTTCTTACCGAAATATTCAATAATAATAAAATTTAAGTTGCATAACGCCAATTGATTGAGTTCGATTGTGTTCAGTTGCCGAACTCAATCGAACACAATCTAATGGATTGAGTACGATAAGGTTCGATTTGTTCGATTGGTTCGAAAATCGTACTCACACAGATTTCGGTGTTCGATTTCGTTCGATTGCCAAACTCAATCGACGGATTGGGTTCGATTGAGTTCGATTGAGTTCGATTTGCTATCCCGGGCTTATATTACTCTGATATGTCATACAATATATTAAGTAAAGGTAAGCTAGACTATAGTACAAACAGTGTAAGGAAGTTTTTTTTCACAAATCTTAGCTCACATTTTTGTCGCGGGTAATGTTGTTTTCTCGCGGGTATCTCGGGATCTATTTTCCCGCGCGGTCAGAAAACCCTTTCGAGCCTTCTTACAAGAGGTTAAATTCTCGGAAGATTAGCCACAAGACACCAACATGTCCATCTTTCTCTTTTGTTTCAGTGAACCAACCAGCGTGTCATATACATTCGTTCTCTTCAGTAATTAACTTTGTGGTTTTTGTTATGATTTCGTTTTTTCGTCCAGAGGTGCTTATATTCATCTTTACAGAAGCGTGCAACTCGTGAATAGATTGACGGTCGATGCGCGCAGATTGCACGTGCCGCCGGATCCAAAATTTCCACGTGCCACTAACGGCTCCTTCGCAGCCCTTTTAAAAAACGGCTGCGAAGGAGGGAACCAACAATGAAAATAGAACCTAACGTCATATGGAAAGAAAGGCCAATTTGTTGCAATTTTAAAAGCTTTAAGAGAGATATGACTGTCAAGTTCTGTCCAAATAAATTTCTCGGAGAACTTCAAAGCTTTGTAGCATTTCTGTCCTTCCTTGTTGTTCAAAGTCGGCCGTATACTTCTACGATATATTTTTTGATTTACCTTCCCAACTCAGTTGATAAACCCATTTCTGCGTATACGTTTGCGTTCACCCAAGAAAAATGTCAACCTGGTCTAGTAAAGACTACCAAAAAGCCTCTCGTCGATATTCAAAAATACTTGTCACCTCATCATCTTGGAGGTCATTAAAGTGAGTATATATTTTTGTTTTTTTCTGTTTCAATAACACGGACCTGTATTGATCGCATATCTCATGGTTTTAAGGTTAATTCGTATGTTGTTTAATTTCAAACCTTTTCCTAGTAGCGCCGGTTTTTAGTCGGCGAAGAGATAACTTGAATTTCATGTGAGTCACATTACAGACAATAGCTCAATTAAAAGTGACGAAAGGTGCATGAATTCACTTTATCTACGTCAATTGAAAACTGACAGGTTTTTTTTCTTTGAATGGTCTGTTCAAGTTCTCACGTTTGTTTTCTTACTGCTTAGGGTATATGACACTTTCCTGCACGGAACCTCTGTTACCATAAGCGTCGGAGAAGATGTCGTAAAGAGCTGTGCAATACGACTACGTTTTTTTCCAAGCGCAATTTGGAGTTACTTTAAGATAAGGTAAGGAAATATTCATCTTTTCAAATTGCAATCTTATCGTTTCATTGTGAATTCGTTTTTTACATAATGGTAAAATACACTGTTGAAACTTGGTATTGTCTAAATATTGTACGTGTCACCAATCAACCGAAAATTGCTCCTACGTACATCAACCTTTTTTAATGTAAGACTTAAGCGTAAAACGATTTTATCAAGACGTTCTTTTAAGAGCACTGAAGCTTGAAAATGCGAAAAACGCTTAAAGAATGACAGAGTGGAGCCAATAGTTTACATTACGTAACAAGAACCAAGTCAGCACCGATGAAAAGAAGGAATCGATAAAGTTAGAATATTTTTTCGTACATTCTAAACACTGGTGGGCAACGAGCTCTGAGAGATTGCTGTCTGTGCGATTGAGATTTTATCAACCCAATCCATTGAAATGAATGTCGTGAGTCCGTTTGTTCAAAGTCAAACACTTATTAACGATTGCTTTTTGTCGGTAATTTAAGAGCACAAATCTTTGAAAGCGAGGTGTTTCAATATGGTCGTGTTGTAGAGCTATCTGATCTAATGATTAATAAATTTAACATATTTAACCTTGTTATGAAATGTCTGGTGCATAAAATATCTTTTTTTTGTTGTTGTTTAAAGCATCGCCGACTTGAAATTAGTCTCTACACTGCCCTAGGAAAGGTTACTTCAGACTTCAGACTTCTATTTAAAAGGAAAAAACGCAAAGTAGTCGCCAAATGCATCTGTTCCTGTTAACTGGACGTGTTAAGCTTCTAATGTCATTATATGTGGCTTATGAATTACAACGAAGAAAATCTTCGTTCCTTGCTTTCAAGACGAAACTTATTTTGGATTGTTCAACGATAATAAACTTTCCAATCACTAAGGCGTTCAAAGCAAGCTTTCTCCAAACATTTCAAATTTTCGAACGGCTTCCTAATGGAAGCGAAATGTTTTGTCATCATTTATTAAACGTGAGAGTAACATAATCCAACATGCAAATCTTCACGTAAATAAAAGTACTTCTGCATAAAGTGTTGCAAAGCACTTATATATTGCTGGATTCAAAAGAAAATTCGAATGGTGGTGCAAGCCAAACGTCCATTGTTTACTGTCGACCATGTGGCGTTAATAGAGGTAAAAACCCGTCATTTTGAAAATGGAGTAAGCAGCGCTCGAAATGTCGTGTGGGGATAACGTTTCGATAAACTTAGGGTGCGTTCGATTGACCGTATTCCGGAATAAGAATACGCGGAGTGATGATTTAAAACGATACGTCTGGCGTTTTGAAGCAACAAGGATAATAGAGATATGTTTAAAATAGCATTTTAGCAGGTGTTTGGCAATTTTAATGTGAATCTCCGTAAAAACGAACGATTTCTAACTTCTATTCCATGTATTCTTATTCCGGAATATGGTCAATCGAACACACCCTAAATAAATACATTTTGACGCTAAGACAGACTTTGATGATTGTGGAGCGTTTTTACATGGCGTTGATGGTGGCAATGTTTCTGATTTTTCCAAAACAAAACCAATGATTAATCCTTCCGGAGTCGAACTCCGTTAATTTTTTGGCAAATTATTTCTTTTGTCGTAGGTAAACTCATTTCGAAAGTGAGAAGTGATCCTCGCGCCTATCCCTACGATTTAAGGAATGTCCCAAGAGGATTTGAACCCTTGACCTCTCCGACTTTAGTGCCGGAGCAATGCTCTGCCAACTGAGCTAAATGAAGCCATTTTATAGTTGGGGATTCCCGTACAAATCCTTTTATTTTTGTCGGCCATGCTCGCACTGAGCTTGGGGTGCCTGTGGTTTAGGGCGCTTTCCTTCCGTCAGAACTGGCCCGTCAAACCCGCCAGTTTGCAAAGAAATGCAACAATCTAAGGGAACACTTGCATGATAATTCCTCGCATTCTTCTGGAGGAGTATAATATCATCTTCAAAGTGTGTTAATATGAAGGCGTTGTAGAGTTAGTCCGTCTAAATGCCCGGTCAGGAAGCGCCCTTAGATTTCATATATGCGCTGCAGCCAATCACCGTAGCAGAACATGTAAAAAGATTACATCCATAGATCCAGAGATATGATTGGCTTCTTGCCATCCACTTGTCGATATCGGCTTTTGACGGCCCTCTTTGCAAAAGTGTAATAATTATCTAGGTTTATTTTTGATTTAAGTAGTTTATTAGATGATAGACTTCTATAAAATCATGCTTTAAGTTGGAGTGCATCAAGACACATTTTCTTTTTCATTTCCATTTCAATACCTGAGTTTGCAAAGGGATTTAGAAGCATAAGGGGCGAAGTTCCAAATGGACATACCAGTTCTTGTAAATTATTTTTATTCTTTGCTAACCCCTGGAAGCTGATGATATTGCGAAAGATTCTTGTTTAGAAGGCTTGTTGTGGCACAGAGCAATACTACCAATGGTTAAAAGAGGAAGACTGATCGTTTTGCACGCGCGGCACGCATTTTAGCTCAAATTTTGGCGGTACTCAACAAAACTACGACGTGACGTCAAATTTGAGGTTTTGACGACAACGTGAGGGTACAAATGGAAGGAAGTCGGAAGTTGGAAGTCGGAATTCCGAAGTTGGAAGTCGGAAGTTGGTAGTTGGAAGTAGGAAGTTGGAAGTTGGAAGTCGGAAAGCTCTTCTCGGCTTTCGTACATAACTTAACATGTACATTCGACCACTGCCTGAATCAATGCACTGATGGTAAAGAACTGCTAAGTACTTCGTATTATATACTCAAAAGATTATCCCGTTTCTGATTTGTCGATGACGAACGCATAAATGGGTTCGTTATTCCCCCATCCCATAATCTCATAATGCAATAGGTTATTTTATTTTATTTTATTTTATTTTATTTTTTTTTTTGGGGGGGGGGGGGGGGGAGTGCTGTACATAAAAACCATTAACGTGGAGGTGGCTTGCGAATAGAGTTCCAAAGAGGTTTTATGGTGCTATGGGGAAGTTGCTATGGAAACAGCGATGGAGTACTTTTGTAGCGTATATAATAACTAAAACATCTACGGCTCGAGCAAAACATCACTCGTGTTCAAAAATCACGAAATGCACGATTTCATATACAAAATAGCCGATATGTACAAAAAGTACTGGAGATAATTACTTCTTTCCACCTTATCATGTGCAGGAACCTTATCATTTGAATGATTTACCCACGAAAAAGCAGATACAAGCAGCGAGACAGTCTTGAACAAAAAAATTCGAAATTGAAGTGATACGGCGTTAAGGTGATGCCCTTGTTTTGCACCGCGCATCTCAAACTGCGCATAACATTCCGACTTCGGAGATGGGGGGGTTTCACGCCGGCCATCTGAAGAGAGGTAACAAAGGCCGCTTTTGCTGTTCAAGAGCTTTTAACTGCAATCATGATAACTCTTCTCGGCTAAGAAGGTGTTGTTTTGGAACTTGCCCCAGTCCTTTCGCGGAAAATGATAATTGCTCTTTTACCATCCCATTATCATCGTGTCGCGAGGAAACGAGCGCGGTAACCCCCCATTTTAAATGGTTTTATTCACTCGTAATAGGTACATGGAAAACCTATTTTAAGGAGAAAAAAAGTTGGACAGTAGAAGTTGTAGTATTTACCTATAAATGACGTGAAACTGCATTTGGAGCCTGACACTGAGTGCAAGGTGATGACTGTAACGGTCCAATTTGCTTACATTTCTTTGCAAGATTGAGCAATTTGAAATTGCTTTCTTAAAGATTATAGCCCGGACAAACAAGCAGGTTCAAGTTTTCAGTAATATTCAGTAGCTTTTGCTACGTAACAACAATTTTTCAGGTTGATCTGGTTTCGAACGCTTCTCGCAAAATTCGGTAAAAAACACTTAGAATAAAGGGCATACATTGCGAAAACCTGTTCGCCCGGTAACTCCATCTTTTTATTGCATTTTTAAAATGTCTTGTGTATGAATATCAATTGTACCAAGTTTGAAAAAAATCTAGATAGTACGTCATTTTCATAGGAATTACCTTTAAAGATCTGGTTTTCTAAAGGCACCGGAAAAAAAAAGACATTTAAGAAAATGATATTGCGTTTGCTGAAATGTATTTTATAGAGTACGATGTTTTTTTCTATGCAGAGTGAGCGTAAAATTACTAATGATGAACGCAGATTCACACTGCATTTATCAAACAAAGTTGTTGTGATTTCGAGGTGTTACCCAAGTTGAATGCTTTAGTCGCCAGCTAACTATATGGAGTCATGCAAAGATAGCTGGCACATGTTCGGGAAAACTTTAGGCCAACACTTATCCAAGCATGGTTCTTCAAAAGATCAATCGCCGCGAACGCCCAAACGATTAGATTCGCAGTAATATACTTTAAAATTGCCCAAGGGAATATTTTGTTTTGTTTTAGGAAGGCCTCGCATTTAATTAGGTGCAATACCTTTTTAAAATGTGAAGTTTCTCTTTTAATTAGCTCGAAAAGTGAAAAAAAAAGCAATTTGGATTTCTCATCCTTAAATGAGTTTGGCTGAATCACAACTTCTTTACGAGTATCTCCCCACCATATCGTTTATTATTGTTCGGTATGGTTTTCTGATTAAATCCATCCTATAAACATAGCGGAATTCATTCATCTTTTTGTTTCTCTTGAATACAAGATCAAACGCTGAAAGAAAGACTTTTAATTCTTGCCTGAATAGAGAATAGTATTTTTTAATCCCTGCAGAGCCCGACCACAATGCCAAAATTTTTCTCGAAGGTACAGAATCACGTTTACGGATGGAAGCAGTTATAATAAATGGTATACTCATTTTCTAGCTCTCAGTATCCAATCTGATCTGCTGGCACCAAAACTTTCTAATCAATGCCGGTGAGCTTCAAAACAACTGTGAAAAATTGAAAGCGAAAGAAACACTTTGCAAAAGCGGGGCTGTGCTTCCGTCGAACGGTAAATCTCTTAATCAACTTTAGACCCGGGGGAGACAACTGTCAAAACTTCCAATTTTCTTTGTTTGCGGTCACGACGAGAGACGGTTTTGATGTATCTCTGCCGCTTGAGGAAATGTGAATTACGTAAAAAAAATTTCGGTTATTTTTTTGGCTGTCAAAGTTTATACAAAGGAGGCTCTGTGGTGGACAAATGAACTGACGACATCTTTCGGCAATACAACGAATAAGTGAGAGTGTTTCAGACGTGATTTGTCAACCTCTTGGTGAAACTTGGCGTTAAAAGTTATTTTACTGACACAGGCAAGTGAAATTTGTTGTCTCATCAAACCATTACATTATTTCGTTGCAGAACTTCTCGGTTTCAAGTTTAAACTTGAATTTATATCATAAGACTTCATCATTAAAGTTTCGCGATATGTATCAACACCGGGATCAACACTAAACTGAGCTTATCACTGTCGATCGAATGAACATGTTTCCTATGAACAGTTTAAAGATAGTTTGTCACGTATTTTGAACTAAATCTAGCAATCACCTTCACGTTAGAGCTGAAGTCAATGTTTGCGTTGTATTAAACTAATGTTCAACAGATATGAGCTTTGGTAGCTTCACAAATACATAATTAGGTAGCTCACGGAGAATCGTTGTTGCGTACATAAATTTTATAACGGTTTGTATGGGGAATTTAGCGATCGTTAGTTAGGGCGTAAAATAGAAATAAAAATACACCAGCATTTCTTACCTTGCCTCCTTGTCTAATATTTATGGTATGTTCTTACCATTTCTAGCCGTTTCAGCGCGATTCTAGGGAGTTTTAGTTCTACGAACCTACAACCCACTGGAACAGCGCTGAAATAGCCAAATGAGTACGTCACAAAAACACTGATAAAATATCGAGAAGACAAGGTAAGGCATTTTTGTTCGATTCGTGCTCTTTATATTTGACTCCTAAACGCCTTTGCAAATTCCCATACAAACGCTTATAATTTTAACTGATCGTGAAGCTCGAATTACATCGTTAGCTTGGGTTACCTGTGTGTTACCAAGTTTGCAAGTGACACTTCAAAGTTCTGTATAAGTGATATCAACCTTTATAAACGATAAACGCAGTTTTCCCTGTCTGTGCACAATGATTCCTGCCTCTGATTTGAAATTTTGATGTCAGGTTATTTCTCAAAAAACAAAATCAGTGAGTCAGAAAAATGGTGTAAGGATTTTAAATCATGGCTTTAATATGAAAACAAATATAAATTAGAAAGGTCAAAGAGGGCTGACTAAAGAATTAAATAGATAAACGCGCTTCAATAATATGGACATTTAATGATATCTCATCGCAAAATAAGGAAATACGGACGGGAAAAATAAGAGAAAAGTGCCGTATCTTCGGGTTTATCACGTTTATCCCTTCTGCGGAATTAGGTGTTTAGTGCAATCATTTGATGGCCTGGGGATGGAAAACTTTAAGCCGCGGCTACACGAGCGTTTTTTTGCTCGCGTTGGTGATGCGATTTTTTCAAACTTTGTCGCGTCGCCAGCGCGATATGAAAATCGCACGTGTAGCCACCCTTGAACTGGCGACCCGACAGGTGAAAAAATCGCAAGAAAAAAGTCGCCAGAGTTGAAACTTTCCTGACAAAATCGCAGAGATAGTTGCTCGTGTAGCCACCCTACAACTTTTTGCCCGCGCTTGCGACGCGACTAAAGAGTATTTACAAAAATTTGGTATATCAACGGAGTTGATAATGTAAATTGACCACCGTACAGAGATTCTAAAAGCTGACGTTTCGAGCGTTAGCCCTTCGTCAGAGCGTGGTATCATTGACCAATCAGAAACACGAAATTTTGTAGCGTTAATCCGTTCGCTCCGAATAATAACTTTGCATAATGGCTGAAGAGAATCCGAACCTTGCTACATTACATCATCTCTTTGCAATTTAGCTTTTAAATTTCGAATTTTTTTTCCCGGCGGAGAATGAAGGGGCTTCCCCACCTACCAGAAAATACGAGCTGAAATGCGTGCCACACCTGCAGCACGATTATGCAGATCGGAAAATATAGGCAGGATTTTGGACTGGACTGGACTGGGGGAGGAGAGGGGGAGCGGGAGCACAGCGCATTGAAGTTTTGTGCTGGGCAAGCTAAATTATTTTCCCAAGGCGCGGCGATGTTTGGATTATGAATACGTTGCCACCTCGAATTGTTACCTTTTTAATAAACCATTTATATTGTCAGGTAATCAACGTATCTTCCCCTAACAGTGCAAAACATTGAAAGACAACATTCATTGGCAAAAAATTGATAAGAAAAGTGACACAGGGTAATCGGTACGAGACTCAGGTCAATTTTCACAGATTTTCCAAATTGGCCGGTCATGTTTCACACGTCATGGTTCCATGGCTTTGTCTAACTCTTAAATTAGTTGCGGAGGCTGTGTTTTGTGTGTGACCTCTTCACCCACGGTGAAGCTCGCGAAGAATTACAACGGAAAACAGCGTGAGGGGTGGTATTAAGGAGAATTTTTTAAGCCTGTGTAGCGACGCTTGTAAACACTTGCCTAAAACATTAGCTCAAATTAAAGAGAAATGGCGCCAAAGCGGCTCTGTTAACAATTGACCTCGGGTGATTATTTGTGGTGTAAACGAAAAACGTAAGCAAACAAAACCAAAGTTGATACTAAAAACACTAACCCCGTGTCTAGTGCAGTCCAGTCCAGTCCATTCCAGTTCAGTCCAGAGTCCAGCAGATATTTTCCAACTGGCCTTATTTTTCCTCTTTTAGCCAATGATATCATTGTTTTGTGGCGTTGTTGTTCGCCGTCGTCGTTTCTTAAACTCCCTATAAACGGCGATGGTCACTTTCACTTAAAATTACGTAACTGTAGTTGCTCTAGATTTCATACATTTTCTATCACGGACGGTATTTCGTTGACAATGCATAGGCGTAAAAATTGTGGGGCTGGGGTGGGTAAGCTTTATATTTACGAATTTTCTAAACTTTTCCGGAAATCATTTAGAGGGCACCGCGATGAATCTAGGCTCAATTTCCAGCCGTTTTGTGAGTGCGGTTGTCCTACTCCCAACTGTAAGTAGCACTTGTCAACAAGGCTCGCCATCGGCTACTTCCCAAAAACGACTCCGGAGACCCAAACACGACCTGAAATAAACCGGCCTCAACTCCTTTTTTGAAAAGACAGAAAAGTCTAGGATTTCCCTGAGCCCGTAGGCTGTAACGCTATAACATCTTTCCCTTGAAACAAATTAATAATGGCTTCCAGTTGTGTTTCTCTAAATTTTATCTCGATATCAAATCGCTCTAACACACTCTTTACAGAAGAAGAAAACTCATAGGCACTAATATCCGCCATGTTGGATAGAAGAGTGACAGAATTGACCAATCAAAGGGAAGCCTGCTCGATTTGAGCAGTCTTGGTTGTGATTGGTCAAAAAATACAATGTGTAGACCAGTGATCCAGCCGTGGTGTGGGGCGAGGAACGCGGGCTCACAAAACGGCTGGAAATCGAGCCTACGATGAATCTTGTTAGCAAATTTTTTGTTGATGAGAAAAAGTGACCTCAGGAGAAGATTACCTCAGCTTACCTCATACTCAGTGTAATTGTCAACACTTGTATATGAAATCGATCGATAGATCCATCCATTCATCCTATCAGCTACGCAATTGTGTCAAACCGGATGAAACAATTTTCAAAGGAAACGACGGACAGTACTGCAACAGGAAGAGCTGTTATAGATGACGGAACACATGCCCAACATTATGCAGTAATATCAGCACATAATCTGTTCTTCTTCTTGTAGTAGTAACAGCACCGGCATTGATGTAATGTAGTCGAACCTGTATATAACGGCTCTGTATTAAGCGGCCACCCTCTACTAAGCGGCCAGTTTTCAAAGTCCCCGATTTTTCGCTCGTACAAACACTGTATTTGTTACCTGTATTAGGCGGCCACCTCTATTAGGCGGCTGCGTCCACCCTGTGGCCGTCCCATGTTTGTCTTTCTTTGTTATTTTTACCTGTATTAACCCTTTCACTCCTGTGGGGTTCCCCATTGACGAGTAAAATCGTCTGGCGTTAGACAGAGTAAAATCTATAAGTCTCACTGGCCCTTACAGGAGTGAAAGGGTTATAAAATTAAATTAAGCGGCCACCCCTGAACGGAAACTAAGCCGTATGTCATTTTATGAAGTGTTTTATTGTGTTTAAAATGCAATCCATTATCACTATAAAGAAATATCATTTGCAAAGCTACTGTAAACTGACAATCGGCTCTTTAGTGTCGTTAACGCTTTGCAGATGTCCACAATGTGCTTAAGTACAGTACAAAATCACAAACGCAAAAAAATGATCGTTTTGAAGATATGCTTCACTCTTCAGCTAGAAATTCCTCTTCAATTAGCTTGTTCTTTAGCCATGTGATGGAGAATGAATAGCCTTCAAACCTAAACTCGCAAGGAATTTCCAGGCTCTGTTAACTCGCTTGCCATTTTACCGTAACTTTCCCTTTGTTTGTAGGACGCTTCAAAAATTTGGTTAGCCACAATGCCATCAACTTAGGTACATGTCCAATCACTTCATAATCGTCCATCATTTCATGAGGGTGAGAATATGGCTTCGAAGCGGTTTTACCACGTCCGGATCTTGTAACTCTCGGTGTAACACTAGATTTCCGTATACGTAATTTTGGGCGATTCGAGTCTTCCTTATTTTGCGGGTCTCGTCTCAATGCGTACACCTCATTGACTTTTGGCTCCTTAGGGTGAGAATATGGCTTGGAAACGGTTTTGCCACGTCCGGATCTTGTAACTCTCGGTGTAACACTAGATTTCCGTATACGTAATTTTGGGCGTGCAATTGCCACAGCATTCCTTATTTTGCGGCTCTCGTTTCAATGCGTACATCTCATTGACTTTTGAGTTAAGGTGAGAATGTGGCTTCGAAGCGGTTTTGCGACGTCCGGATCTTGTAACTCTCGGTGTAACACCAGATTTCCGTATACGTAATTTTGGGCGATTCGAGTCTTCCTTATTTTGCGGATCTCGTCTCAATGCGTACACCTCATTGACTTTTGGCTCCTTAGGGTGAGAATATGGCTTCGAAACGGTTTTGCCACGTCCGGATCTTGTAACTCTCGGTGTAACACTAGATTTCCGTATACGTAATTTTGGGCGATTCGAGTCTTCCTTATTTTGCGGGTCTCGTCTCAATGCGTACATCTCATTGACTTTTTAGTTAAGGTGAGAATGTGGCTTCGAAGCGGTTTTGCGACGTCCGGCCCACTGTTCCTCTATGCCTACTGTGCCCATTGTTCCTCTGTGCCCACTGTTCTTCTGTGCCCACTGTTCCTCTGTGCCTACTATTCCTCTGTGCCCACTGTTCCTCTGTTCCTCTGTGCCCACTGTTCCTCTAGGACCGGTCTTCGTTAGTAAGTGACGTCACTGGTGCGACTTACACCGCACATAAGCCCCGGATCTTGTAACTCTCGGTGTAACACTAGATTTCCGTATACGTAATTTTGGGCGATTCGAGTCTTCCTTATTTTGCGGGTCTCGTGTCAATGCGTATACCTCATTGACTTTTGGCTCCTTAGGGTGAGAATATGGCTTGGAAACGGTTTTGCCACGTCCGGATCTTGTAACTCTCGGTGTAACACTAGATTTCCGTATACGTAATTTTGGGCGTGCAATTGCCACAGCATTCCTTATTTTGCGGCTCTCGTTTCAATGCGTACATCTCATCGACTTTTAGCTCCTATATACTCAAGTATGCATAGCACCCACGGATATAACAATAGACTTGAAGAAGTTCCTTTGTCATATTTTAGCTGTAGAAAGAACTTTTCGAGTGAGCCACATCAGATTTGAGTCAACAGTGGGTTGTTTTACAAAACGTCCGCCGATAATTTGACTGTCAAAAAGGCGAGAAATGTTTAAATCAGCTCCAATAGTTATCAATGCCCGCAAAGTTGACAGTTAACGACTTGCTGTGCAAACAAAAGTTTCTAGTGCTGAAGCGCCAGACGTACATGCCCAACTAATTCCTAACCTATTACTACTTTAACTTGAACAGTTTAGTTGTAATTAATTAAAAAAATTTCCGTTATTTATACCCATTGAACAACTGTGAAATGACGGAATCAGATATTTTGTTGTGGACTGTTAGTCAAAGAAATACATTACAGTAACTGTATACCGTAGAAGATAAGACAATGTTACGTTTATTATACCGTTAATAAGTTACAAGTTGGCACTGGAATTTGTTGAAAGCCAGTAGATCGCTTGAAAGGGAGTTGATTGTTCTATATTTTTTCCTTGCATGAAGTGTATTTGTATGATACGCCATTAAAATTGGGCTAGTCACTCATATACCGGTCTCCGAAATAGTGAACAGAGGGTACAGAGGAACAGAGGGTACAGAGGAACAGAGGGTACAGAGGAACAGTGGGTACAGAGGAACAGAGGGTACAGAGGAACAGAGGGTACAGAGGAACAGAGGGTACAGAGGATACAGAGGAACAGTGGGTACAGAGATACAGAGGGTACAGCCGAGGAACAGTGAGGAACAGTGGGTACAGAGGAACAGATGGTACAGAGGAACAGTGGGTACAGAGGGTACAGAGGGTACAGAGGAACAGTGGGTACAGAGGTACAGAGGGTACAGAGGAACAGTGGGTACAGAGGAACAGTGTGTACAGAGGAACAGTGGGTACAGAGGTACAGAGGTACAGAGGAACAGTGGGTTCCGAAATAGTGAACGGAGACTGCAGAGGTTACAGGGGTACAGAGGAACAGACGGTACAGAGGAACAGTGGGTACAGAGGAACAGTGGGTACAGAGGGTACAGAGGAACAGTGGGTACAGAGATACAGAGGATACAGAGGAACAGTGGGTAAAGAGGAACAGAGGGTACAGAGGAACAGTGGGTACAGAGGAACAGTGGGTACAGAGGGTACAGAGGAACAGTGGGTACAGAGGAACAGTGGGTACAGAGGAACAGAGGAACAGAGGGTACAGAGGAACAGAGGGTACAGAGGAACAGAGGGTCGTGAATAAGCCGACGAGCCTGGATAAGCATTGTCCATGATCAATTCCAAATGGCGAGAGTTTCCTCTACCTGTCCCGCGTCACGCGCTCCGACGATCGGAGAAATAGATAATTTCAACCTATATATTTGACTTTGACGCTGCAACAACATTCAAGTAGCCCATGTTTTGCTCACTATGAACCTTATTTGTGTATTCTTCAACCAACACATTACAGCACATATTCAGTGGTACAATGCATATTTTATTTTTGAACACTTTTGTCACCATTAGCGTTCCATACTAATGCTTTCTAAAATTAAAGTAACGATATGAAAAAATACACATCGTGATAAATTCCGTATACAGTAAATTACAATTAATGACTAATTTAAAATTACGACATTAAGATTGCAAAGACGAAAAATTTCCAAATTTCACGAGGTAAATCATGTGATTACTTATCAATAACTCAGAAGCAACGCAACGCACACGTATCACGCAATCATTGCTCCATGCATTGCGTCATCCGGGTCTCGCATTTGATTTGGCTATCTCTGACTTTCTTTGCTCATTGACCAATCAGAATTCTTGGTTTGTTACATCTTTTTGCACTGAATTACCCCTTTTCTGCACTAGGTTACCCTGAAAACTGCATTTCTGTTAGCCAATCAGAATGGAATAATTTTTCATGTATATTATTATGTATAAACAAATTTGATTCGAAAAAAAAAATCAGTGAATACCTCCTTCATTGGTTTTAATATCTAGAGTAGATCAATGTTAAAAATGTCACATGCTCATCATTTTAGTGCCTTTCAAGCAAAATATTGCACATTTCAGGATTTCAGCTATAAAAACGAGGTTTTTGCCCGGATCCGGCATGAAATAGTTTCACAATAGCGTTCTGTACGGGTCCTCAAATGATCCCAAGACTGCAAATAATCCCAGAACCGCAAACGATCCCCAAACTGTATCGCAAATTATACCAGCACCACAAATGATCCCCATATTGGACCGCAAATGATCCCAAAGCAAAAGAAAGAATCGCATGGAAGGTGGAATGGTCTGGATAGAGAATCAATGTGTGGAGCACTTATTTTTATTAAAATCACATTAAATCATGGCTCACAACAGGTTTCTGCCTCGTTGTAGTTTTCCAGAAAGACTGAATTTTGTTTCTTACCACGCTGTTATAGATTAACTTTGCCACGTTTAATTATCGGATACAATCATCAAAAACTAAGGGCGCTTTGCATTTGACAGAACTGATCGGCCAGACCAAGGCATATGGAAGGATTAACTCTACAACTCCTTCATATTAACACGTTTTGAGGATGATATATACTCCTCCAGGAGAATGCGAAGGATTATCTCGCAAGTGTTCCTTCAAATTGTTGCATTTTCTTTGCAAACTGACGGGCCTGGCCGGCCACTCCTTATAAAGGAAAGCCCCCTAACTTGGACGCAACTCTAAACTGATTGGCACCAGGGGCTCATTTCTCGAACCCTGCGTGTGTTGCCAGAGTTGTTTGAGAAACGACCCCCTGGGGCCCGTTTCTCGAAAGTCTCTCGAAAGTCCCGAAAACGTTTCGGGCCCAAAAAGCCATTTGTGAAACTGCCAACCGCTTGTTTTGAAAAGCCGATCTTTTAACATGTTTTCAAGCTAACTAAAAGAAACATGTCCGTGAAGTTTGAGGATTTAAATCCTCTCCGTTCTTGAGATACAAAGGGAATTGTGACACCCGGAAATGGCCCGTAAAGTTTCGGGACTTTCGAGAACCGGGCCCCTGGTCACAATCAGTTTAGAATTGCGTCCAAGTTAGTTTTTTGATCATTGTACTGCCGACAATTAAATGTGGCAATTTTATAACAGCGTGGTAAGAAACAAAATTCAATCTTTCTGAAAAACTATAATGAGGCAGAAACCTGTTGTGAGGCATGATTTAAAGTGATTTTAAGAAAAATAAGCGCTCTTCACTCTTCCATCCTCCATGCCATTCCTTACCTTTTTTCGGTATCATTTTCGGTCCAAAATAGGGATCATTTGCGGTACTGGTATCATTTGCGGTTCTGAGATCATTTGCGGGCCCATACAGTTCTCGGTTTTTAACAGCGATCAATTCGGCACGCCTAGAGTGATACCTCAAACATTCTTTACCCATTCCGCCAGTTTTGGAAAAAAAACTAATGAGCTTCCAAATGTCGAGGACTCTTCTCGAGTATAATCAATTCTTCTCGTTTTTTGCATCCTGTATATCTGTTGGGGCTAGATGTCTCATTTACACTATTCACTAAAACAAAAGAAAAAACAAACAAATGCGCAAAATTAAAACGTTCTCAACTGACTCAGTCTCAGCTTAGGTGTGTTCTTACTCAACCTAGAAGTTCTTATAAAAAAGCTCCTTATGGAAAAAGAGTGTTGGTCAGTATACCAAGTTGTGCACTCGAATGACGTAATCGTTCCATCAGCGCCAAGTACAAATGGATTGTTTGCCAAACAATGAAAAACAGGCATATATTCAGGTAGTATCTATGGCAAACTACGACGGTAGAGATACGTGTTATCAAATGTAGAAACCAAATTTAGCACGTACTGGCATAAATCATAGGCTTGTTCGGCATTCTTTGATGTTAGGGTTTCTCACCCAAATGCAGATTCGCACAGAAGGAAAAAGAAATGTAAAACTGTAGAGCAATTAACTAAAAGACTTAGAGACGTTTTTTTAACTATGTTTTAACATAATACCAATGTGGGTTTCTTATTTCATGATACATGTACTGACGAACAATTCAGTGCAGTTTGTAGTCGCACTTCATAATCATAGTAGTGTTTTTTCTTTAAAATTCATGCCTAAATACGCCGACGTAGAAGTTTACAAGTGTTTTGCAAACTCAGATCCTTGCGATCTAATTGAGTATGCACAAATAGTGCTTCAAGAGTTTGTTGTGTACGCAGATGACGTAATAAACTCATCCTCTTTTCGTAGAAACTTGAGCTTGGAAAACTAGTACTTTATGAATTTAGCAGTGCCAATATTTTGTTAAGACGACACTCAAGAAACTTATATTTGCCTGGCTATGCTTGGAACTTGAACAATCTTTGTTGCAACTAAGTTGCGTATATCTTCCGCTCTCCAACGCTCTGCATTGCGTCGTAAATCGATTTTCTACGCACGCTAAGACGTGAACATTCTGTTGAATACTTCGGTGCTTTTATTCATTTTTCCGGGTTTTGACCTGACAGAAGGCTAGTGGCTTTCCAGTTTCAGCGAACAGTAAAATTGAAAGGATATCCGTTCAGATGACTCTCGATGTAGTTTAAGCTGTACTGAAAATAAATACCGCGTAATGTATTCACTTAAAGTGCTGATAAGACTTGAAAACCACCCGGTATCATTTTTGATCGTTTTAGCCCGCCTTTTTGGCAATTAGAAGATAAACTAACCCGTATTTTTCATCCTCAAACACAAAGAAAACATCTTCAACTAAGGCAATACTCGCTTTAACTATATCTTTGCGATGTTACGACTGAATTAATTTAGCCAACCTAAGATCCGATAAACCGGTAATCTTTGACCTGTACAGAATTAGGAAGGACAGAAGGGTTGGGTTTTAACTCTGGCGCCTCAGTTTTCAAAATCGGCTTTTTTCCTCCCAAGGAGAAAGGCATTGCGAAATTCCACGTAATTTGTAGCTTATTATTCAGACGCCAAGCGGCTGTCACACATCCTGGGCCGCGTTCGTGACTCCAAATTTTTTTTCCCCTTTTCCCGCATGGCAATTCAACTTATCCAAAACAGTTTCCGCCAGGGATGGCAAATACAATTTCAATGGAACTTCCTCTAATTTCCTGCCCGGTTTTAGCTTTCGATGCTCCGGGTATATCGTGTTTCAAACCTATTTAAACCCCTTCGCCGCTGAAAGAGTAACTGAATGATTAAATAAGTTTTCATAGCCCAAGGCTTTATGAACAAATTCGACGCTCTTTGCTGCCGAATCGAGTCCGCTTGAAAAAATAATTTCTGGTATAATTTGGAGCTTTTTAAACGTTCTTCCGAACTAAAGTTGCTTATTTTTAAAAAGTGTTAAATTTGATCGTTATCGTTGCATTCTAATCCAAAGAACAAACGCAGTTGGCTAGTGTGGGATTTCCATGCAATATCGGGCCATATCAGTCAGATATCGCTCAATACGTCAGTGTAATGTGTTCTCATGTAACTCTGTATATTTTAGGAACACTGGATCTGACCTCAAAAGAACGCGTTGGTGGTTTTTTCGTGTAATTAAGCACGGTTAGATTGGATGACCTTTCGAGGCAGTTCAACCCTTGGAGAGTTTTTGGATAAAGGAGTTGTGCTCGACGTTCAAGTTTCTGCCAGAAAACAAGTTGAATCGAATTAAATATTTTTCCTCGGAGGCGAGACCACTAGTATTTTAGCTTTAACTGTTCGGTAAGTCCACTGAGATGTTTACCTCTTCTTAATTTTTTACTCTATTTGTGTCAGTTAATTGTTGTCAACGAAGACGAGAACCTTTATTGCAAGCGCACGGAAGCAGATATGAGGGGATGCAGCCTGAGTATAGCCAGCACATCGATGATTTACAAATTACATTGCGCCGGATGATTAGTTTTTTTTAGTCTAGGAAAAGAATTGTCGCCAGCGTTACTCTTGGAACTCGTTTTGGTCAAGGACAAAGTGAATATACGCAGTAGAATAATTTTAGAATTCAAAAACTAAAATACATTCAGCACAAACTCTTCATAAACATGTGTCCTTTCCTCGTAAACGTTTACCAAAGTTCAGCCACAGAAAGGCGCTAACTCAATAAACGCTGTTTTGATTGGATACAAGCAAGTAATTTGAATTCGAATTTTTAAAATCACATGATGTTATCAAGGATTATCAGGAGAGCAATTACTTTGGACAAATTAATTTCTGTTATCCCAAGAACATCAAACTCACGAAGAAAGAAAAATAGATTGTACTGGAAAATGCAAATAACTATTAAAGTGATCATTTAAAAGTTTAATTGTTTTCGAAGCTTTAAAAAAGCTAAAGAGGAATTAACGCCTCTTTCCGAAAAACAAACGTATGTTTTTTTTCGTATGGGTACATCGCAAAATTACAGCTTATGTCAAGTATCGATACCATCGTCTAATGAGCGAAACGAAGACGCCTTAATGGCGAGCTAAAACTTGTTCGGTGGGTGGCTAGAGTTTTTTAAGAAATATCTGGGAGAGCATTGTTCTTTTTAAATGTCTTCACACGGCAAAAAGTAGAGCCATTGTGAGTTAATCCCTCTTGACTTAAATCCTTTTGTTATTAATTTCATTCCCGGTCAATTAATTTCAGGTTAATTCTCAGCTCTGGAAAAATCCAAGTTCTCCATTTCTAACCACCGACAATTATCACATCTTCGAGGCAGCGAGCAGAAGTCTTCGGAATATATCGGAAATTATCGGCAGCCTTCGAATATCATCGACATTCGTCGGGAATATTCGGAACTCATAAGCACAGCGATTGGAAATTTTTGTTTGCAATTTGCACTGTGATCAACTTCTTTGAAATTGTCTTTCGCTTTCGTAGCCAAAGGAATTGAAATACTAATTAGCAACCACAATGGACGACTCCAATACGAACAAGTCTAACTCCTCGACGTGTATGGATCAATCTTTTACGAAACCACTTCTGTTGGGTACGACAGGCTCCTTTGTAAGAGCATCCCTAATCTGTATCCTCATAATCGCGGCGTTCATCGCTAACATTTTCGTCTGCTTGGCTGTTTACAAACAACGCTCAGCCAGGCGAATCACACGCTATTTTATCGTAAACCTGTGTGTTGCTGATGTTTTCGTCACAGGTATCAGCATGCCCATTTGGTTGGTCTTTCTACTTTACGGCAACAAATCAGCTTCTTGTCTACTCGGGGAGATGTTTATTGTCATCTGGACACACGTTGATATTCTGTGTGGAACAGCCTCGATTTTAAGTCTTACATCAATCAGCGTGGACCGATATATTGCCGTAACGAAACCTTACTCCTATGTTCGCTTTATGACAGGGAAAAGAGCATTGCAAGTTATCGGGGGAATATGGATATATTCAATGACTGTTGCCTCATTGTTGAAGCCACTACGAAAATTCGATGGAGGTAAGTGACAGTTAAGGGTTTGGGTCGAGTTTCAGTTCAATACCGAGAGTATCTTTGGCCGTGCGTCTGTGAGCTTGATAGTTGGACGAAAATTTTGCGCCACTGGCCCAGCCAATCAGAAAAAGAGACGAAGTCCACTGTGACATGCTCGTTGGTGTCGTTTAGCCCCTCGCACCCACTCCCACGAACACTCGCTTTGGAACCCGCGCGACTTTCCGTAAATGAGTGAGTGAGTGAGTGAATAAGGGAGTGAGTGGGCGAGTCCATGAATCAGGATAAATTACTGAATGAATGGTTTAACGTAAGAAGTAATGAGCGAACGAGCGAGCAAATGAGAGAACGAACCAAAAAAAATGAATGCATTAATGAATGAATGAAATTGATTGCTTGTCCTCAGCAACAAGGACAAGGGCGAGCCTTATAGAACCAGAATCATATTAAAGTCAGACTTGGACTTCAGATCTGAAAAATCAAGTTAGAGCAGTTTTCAATAAAGTGTCGTAAAACAAATACCAAAGCAATTACTTCGACCAATCACAGCCGGTGAAAACAGCGCGATGAACCAATCCAGATTCGTAGCAATTCCGTAAAGCTTGCACAAAGCGCGGGAAAAATCACGCGTGCAAGTGGAGATTGGTTTTGGTTTTCCTAATTGGTTTTCCTTCTCATTGGTTGATAAACTGGCGGGAGATTTTTAAACCAATCACTAAGCGTAGCAATTGCAATGGCGTAATTATTTTCGACAGTCCTTTGAAAACTGCTCTAAGACGCTGATTATCGCAGTTATGAACGCGACTTAAGCAGTAACGAAAGGAAAGCCTGAAAAATACAGGCTTGAACGGCATTCGCACCGAGACCTCTGCGATACAGGTGCAGTGCTCTGAAAGTTGAGCCATCAAGCTCTCTGGGAACTGGTCATTATGTGAGTTCGTATTGAGCCCGTATTGGATATAGATGTGAAGAAAGTTAATATATATGAAAGCCATTTTAGTATAAAGACGGGAAGGTTTTACTGGAAAATACACCGCTCGTAAAATTCATATGAAACTACATCTGAGACCCGAGTGGCGTCTTTTCTACATCCTCACTAGTGAGGATATTTCTGACTCCCTTTTCCGCCTTTGCATGGTTGTTTGTGCTAACAGTCAGTGAAAAAAGGCGAGCGATTGGTTCGAAAAACCTTAAATAACAATGACCACAGCCATGCTTTCTGAGCCCGCGAGACTGAGCACCCCCAGCAAACTATTGTTTTAACGAAAACCGCTGGTCAGCAACCTGGTTCTGGTCATTGCTCTCTAAGGTCTTCCGATTGGTTCGTGAAGTTCTCTGAAGCCGACGTAAAATCCTTCTCTGAGAAACAAGAAAATGCGAACACGAAGAGTAAACCTTCATACAACTTAAAACTATTCGAGGAATTCCTTGCAAGTAAAGAAGAAATGCGAAAATTGTAGAAATTCCTGCCGCCGAGCAGCAAGAATTTGCGGTAGTTTGTGCTCGGTGTTAGAAGGAAAAATGACGAGTAAAACACTACTGTCTATAAAATAAAAAGAAAATTACACATTACCTCGAAGATATATGAATTTTATGTTCTCGTGGCAAGAACAATAACGCGAACAAGTGAGAGATGTTCTTGCCACGAGGACGTAAATTTCATATCTTCTCACCACCGTGTAATATCCTCTATATATTCTGCGATGAGCAGCATCTTAAGTTGATTCATCTCTCTGAAATTCAAATATGTATGCCTTTCATATATATTAGCTTTCGCCATAAGATGTAAAAAATCCATTGAAAAAGGAAGAGAAAGGACTTATCTATGCGGCTTGGGTACTGCGTTTCTGTAGACTGCCACCTGGACGATTAACTAGTGCTCTGTATTGAAGAAAACTTACACTAAAACTACCTTTTCCTTTTCAGCTTACGCTCTCTTCATAATGTGTGTAAGTTTCCTTCTACCACTATTCATCATTATCGCCGCATATGGTAGCATGTTTCGCGTTGCTATGCGACACACACGTGACAAAACCCACGTGACTAGCGCCGAAAGCCATCGTCATCACAAGACGTTTAAAAGAGACCTGAAAGCCGCTAAGACGATCGGTTTTGTCATTGGAACGTTTTTATGCTGTTGGACGCCTTTCATCTTCGTCAGTGTGGGATTTGCTTTTTTTCCCTCTTCGATTGACCAAGTTGGTGCAAGTTTGACAAAATGGTTGTCGTATCTGAATGCAGTTCTTAGTCCTGTCGTATACACTTGCGTGGACAAACAGCTTCGGTGCCTGGTGTGGAGGAGACTGTGCTGCTTGCGAAGGAAAGAAGGCTTCAGTTCTTCAAAGGACGAGAGGTCGTTTGCACACTCCGATTTTTCTAGATCTACTCCGTTGACGATAGTGTGAACGAGACAACTCGATTAATGCTGTGTGGACGCGATGTTCAGGCGATATGGATCCCGGGATAGCAACCTCGTTCCCAGGAGGAGACCCTGGGAACGAGGTTGCCCGGGATAGATGTTTACACTTTATTGGCCAACTGTATTTCACGAATGTCAAGTGTAATCGTCAACTACGTATTTACGGCATAAAAGTTAACGTTGACACTCGTCTCATTTATAACGTGAAGTTTTCGCTGCCTCTTCTGTTTACTTGAAGAGTAGTTAGGAGGACACTTTGCAATATTTATCGCCCGTGTTCCTAAACAGAAGTGATGTAAACATTATTGAGAAAGTTAACTAGAGGAAACTTCGTGAGGCTTATTAAAATAGTCGTGCATCGTATTACCTAGGTAAACATCTTGGAGGCAATAATTTGAGACTTTTAGCCTTCTTTTTAACCTGTTGAATAGAGTTGAGCCAACAAATATTTTACTTGTTTGATAAACATTTTGCTCTACATTTGGTTTGACGGAATTAAGTTGGGACATTTAGCCGGCTTCAAGGTTCTGCATCTAAACTCAAGCCGACATTTTTACCTCATCATCAGATCACACTTGTGACCGGATAACCAAGGCATTTTATCGAATCTCTCGCACATAGTACAAACGCAATGATTGGTCTATTTATTAGAGCCATTTCCTGCGTCATAAACACCATGATTGGTTTATTTATTAGAGCCATTTCCTGCGTCATGTACTGCTTGTTCTCCTGTTCGATTTAATCGTTAAGAGACTGCTTACGCAGCTGTAGCTTCATATTTATTTCCAGAAGTAAAAACTACACCACCTGCCCCTATATCGCACACGGCCGTAATGAATACAATTTTCATTCTACGTTAAAAGCCATAAAATCAAATCTCACTTTGCTTTCAACACTTTTAATGTTATTTATATGATTCAGTGTAAATTATATAATCTTCAGTATATCGGGGAAACCAAACGTCTCCTGTAAGACCGTTTTGTAATGAACGTAGACGCCCTACTCAGTCACATTGGTAGTTATATCCAGACCGCATCCAGACCGATGATTTATTTCATATATCATTTCATGGTCAGAACACTTTCTTAGCAGTAACCATTCACACAGTCATATGTTACTTATTCCCTTCGAAAAACTATTTTAGGAAATCTCGGGAAGCGCATCTCATTGAAAAAGTACGAACTATAGAGTGCTTTCACGTGACGTCACGAAGGCCATGTTGGTATTCTCTGAAACAAAGGAACAGTCGCCGTGTTGGTGTCCCCAGCTTATCCTCCGGGAATTGAGTTCTATTATCGTGCAAAGGTTTCCTTTTGTTTCGATGGAGATACAAGGTTACTGATCACGTGAGTGAAAACACTCTATGAAACTTCTTAGGATAAACACTTAACGATCTCGTTATTCAGTATATAATGTTTCAACGGCATTTTATTCTTTTGTAATTTTGGTTTGTTTATTCAGTAGCTATATCACGTTACGTTATCGTTTGAAATCTTTAATTACTTCATGACATTTATATATATATTTGGCGCGCCATCTTTAGCAAAATTACGTTTCGATAAATTTTGCTTCAGATGGCTCGCCGTATATATCTATTCTATAAATTCAGCTGGTATTGACCAGCCAAGATATCGTTAAAAAATACATTTTCGCGTTGTTTTATCGGTCGTGCAGCAGTCTACTTGACTTTTAGAAATGTTTATTTCCTGTTAAACAAATTTCTGGAAATACAAGAATTCTTGCTTAAAAGATGGCGGCGCTCGAACTATGTTTAGTAAGAGTTATATATGGCATGGAATGCCACCATTAATGGAAATCTCTCAAAATGTTCGTTGTAAAAACGAGTTCGTTGGTGTAAGGATTGTTGATCGACAAGCAAGTCTTATGAGAGATCGATAATGGTAATGATTCGAGAGGCGTGGCCAGTTCTCAACACTCACCGATGTCAGAAAAATGAACGCGATGCAGACTTACAATCTCGAAGGACATGAGATGGGACAGGGATGGGCAGCGTGGCCTGGAGGCGACTTAAAATGGCGACAATGTGGGGGTGGGTGATAGTAATAATGAGAATGACAATGCCGGCAAAGATGACGATGACGACCATAACATTGTTGTCATAGCAACACCCATAGTGACGGAGAGTTATTGAACCACCACTCAATTTTTGATTTGACTAGTTCATTGGCCGAGTCGGAAAACACCACAATACTCTTTGTTTGTCCCCCCAAATTTTGCATAAGTATTGTTTCGTTTCCAGTTCTCTTGGGACTTACGATGGTCCTAAAAGACAACAAAAACAATGCTTACTCAAAATTTGGGTGGACAAACAAAGAGTTTTATTGTATTTTCCGCTTCGTGACCAAGAATTTCCCTGAGAACTCATGCGTCATAAACCACTTTTGACCGCCTTAAGAGACATTGACAAGGTGAAAACGCTGTATTTTCTAATACCTATTGCAGATTACCTACACTAAGAGAACACCGTCGGAAGTGAAGAATAAATAATTGATCAAAAAAAAAATTGTTCTCTTTAAGTTTTACCACAGGTAGCCCAAGCTAGATGTATGTGTATCAATGTGTATCTGTACTGTACTATATTTTGCAAGAGCAGAAATTTATAAGGATGTGTATGAGTAAAACGGTTTTTCTTTCAAAATTAAAAAAAATATATTTATGATTTGAAATAAAAAACAGCTTACCTTGCTTCAGTCTTGTGTGCCTTTGTCTCTGGTACGGTTTTTGGGTCGATTAAGAGCGATATAGGTGGTTTTGGGTTCCTCTTTTTTTTCCCTCTACTATTATTCCCAAGGTTGAGCACCAAGACGAAGCCGCCGAACGGAATCACCGAAGGAAAAGGGCACTAAATTCGCTCTCAAGTCCTTGATAGCCTCGAAATTTCACGTAGATCACGGACAATACCTCCGCTGCCCATTCGTCTTCTTCATTCCAGCCGCTTGTACACTGAGAAGGAATTAAGGGTCGCCAAACTATGCATTTGCGTCGAGAGCCATCGAATTAGGTTTTATTCGAAACCCGCGTTGCCCAAACCGCGGGTAAAAACCTGTGAAACTTTTTCTTTGTTTTGTTAGCTCGTGGTAGGGTTAGGTTGTTGTTTGATGTTTTTTTGCTCTTTTGTTTTCCTGTGTGTTACGCCAGCTGTGAGTTACCGAGGATAAGCCCAAACCGTTGGAAGAACGCTTAGCGGCCCGCGATTGGTCAATCGACACAGTGGTAACCAATCGTGAGTCTTGGTCTTAATCTTCCAACGGTTCGGGTAACGCGGGTTTCGAATAAAACCTAATTCGATGGCTCTCGAAGCAAATGTTTGCAAGGTTTGGCGGCCCTTAAATTCCTTCTCATTGTACAAGCGGCTCGAATGAAGAAGACGAATGGGTAGCGGAGGTATTGTCTGTGATCTACGAGGTATTTTGAGGCAATGGAAGACTTGGGAGCGAATTTATGGCCCTTTTCCTTCGGTGATTCCGTTCGGCGGCATCGTCTCGGTGCCCAACCTTGGGGAAAGAATATATAGAGGGAAAAGTAGAGGAACCAAAAACTACCTAAATCGCTCTTAATCGACCCAAAAACCGTTCCAGATCTAGAGACAAAGACACACAAGACTGAAACAAGGTAAGCTGTGTTTTTTTTTTACTTTAAATCGCAAATATTTTTTAGAATTTTGAGAAAAACCGTTTTCTCCATATTTCTACTGGCTTGCATAATATTGTACAGTACAGATACACATTGATACATATACATCCAGCTTGGGCTACCTGTGGCTATTCACAAACAACGAGGAAAATAACGTACATGCAGGGCCACTGTGACGTTTTCGTTGACAACTCAAGGTCACACATTGGTTAGGGCATTTGCCTTGTGATCCTGAGAGTTTGAAACTGGTCAAACTTCAGAGCCAACAAGTGCCAACATTTCTATTGTTTCGCGATCATCGAAGCGTGGTCCAACAATGTTGCGTTCGTTTGCACAGGACATCCAACAATGTTGCCCCCGCGCACGCGCACTACATGCCACGTATCCACAGAAATACCAATCTCGTTCCCAGAGCCGTCGTTCCCTTGACCAGCGGTCGGGAAACGAACGAAATCCAAGCGTGCGCAGAAAGACTCTGGGAACGAGATTGCATATATACATGCGAACAAGAAATCAACATGGCGTCGGAGATGGAAAACGTACCAGAGTCCTTTGTATTCTCATCTAAAGACCTAACATGTTGTGACTTGTTGCGAGCGTTTGCACACATCTGCTAACATCGCGCAACAAGAGACAACATTGTTGGGCCCAACAATGTTGCGTGTTGTACCGCTACCTACCTACGAGGATTTATAGAGAACTTTTTATTCGCAAGGTTTATTCTGTTACAGTTGGGTTATAAATGTATTGAGCTTTGATTTACAAGACTCCTAAAAACTGAAACAAAAAAATTGAAAAAAACTCATTTAGCGATGCATTCACTTCACGCAAACACCAGGAATTTTCATTTGGTTTCAAGCTTTTCCGGACGATTTTGTCTTGTTTTAAAGGACCATAGTTGCAAAAAAAATCGCAAATTTTTTCTACATTTATTCTTACAAATATTTGCTAACGTTCCATCGAATCTGACGTAGGTGCGATGCAGCCATCTGCGGAAAATGGACGATTTTATTACCCTCGTTATAGGGAAGATATCGTCGACTTCACCTATTGTCATTAATGTGCCAACCAGAAAGTCTTTTGTTCCTGTGGCTGGCAAATTTGAATAACAAAAGCAATGTTTGTAAACAGATATCTTCCCCATAGCCTATCTGCTCCAATTCTGAGGAAAGAGCGAATTAATTCTGTTCGCCATTTCTTGTCTTCATTTGAATCTAACGAAATTTTAACCCAAAATAGCGTGACGTCTTTCGTCATTGGAGGGATTTTTCCCGGAAGCCGGGTCACATGTCACGAAACCTCTTGTACAACGTTTTCACGTTAAAAATAATTGGAGCTAAAATGTCCAGTTGCTGTCTGCCATACTTGAAATTTAGACCTTGAGACAAGAAAAGTGGAAGATGGAGGTTGGTTTAAGAGTTGTTCGGGGTCCTGATTGGATGTGGGGAAACCAAGACGGAGGAGAAGGCAATGTTGGAACTGTTGTTACCGTTGTTCGACATGACATCTTTGAAGACAAAACTGTTTTGGTTTACTGGGATTTGGGAACACAAGCTAACTATCGAGCGGGACATTCTGGCAAGTTTGATCTTCGAGTTTTGGACAGCGCTCCAACAGGTAAGTAAATGGTTTGTTTTCACTGAATTTGCCGAAGGATGTTTAATAGTAGAACGTTGGTCGCAGCTTTCTGATGTCCAGGGAGCGGGTTTAGAATACGTTTTCTTCGTCCAAGTATTGAAAATCATTGGAACGTTTCCTCTTGGTTTCTTTTTATTATAGTTTGTTGCAGATCTAATCTTAAGGTTAATTAAAGTCGTTGAGTCTTCTATTCGTGTTCTGGATACGTAGTGATAACCTCTGTTTCGGTTGAAATTTGTTTCGATTCCAAAACTTGCAGTGTTTTTGCTGTTTTAGGCACCTTCCAAAACTGATTAAAAACTTGATTAAAGAAAAAATACTATAAAAAAGT
>JALIRR010002018.1:0-5000 GCA_023091755.1 Montipora sp. Colony 1 RG-2022 | reverse complement strand
TTGTTTCTGGTTGTCCCGGATTCAACTCTACCACGCTTTGTAAATAGCTACCTGGTTGCCTCCTGCCAGTTGAGGTTCTTAATCATCCATGGATGTTTCTGTTAAAATGCACCTGTGACCAAAATATCAATTCTTATTTTTCTTTGGATTTCAAAACTATGTTAACTAAACAACCAAAGTTTTTAGCCTTGATTTCAAAAATACAACTGTTTATTTTAACTGGAATTTTCCTATTTAATGTCCCGTCATTACTAACTTTAAGTTGTTGAGAGAGCTGGATAGAGGAGAAAATGACGTCAAAGGCTCACAAGTTTAAGAATGCAATGCGTGTTTACGCCGCAGAATTAATATGCATCACGGGAGTTTTGGGCTTTCAGACTTTTAAACTCGCGTTTTGCATATATAATAAGCTGCATTCACACGCTGAAATTTTAAGCTAGTGAGCCTTTGACGTCACTTTTCCCTTGATCCAACCCTCTCAGGTCCAATCGGCCAGTTTTGAACAAGCGTAATGGTGGACCGTGAAATATAAAATTTACACTCAAAGTAAACGGCCTTTGGACAAAAATCAAAGCTCCAAATTGGTGCCAGTGCCAGTGCCACTGGAGCGGATTTAGAGCCACCTTAAAAAACATTATTATTGTAGAAGTGTAGTGAATCCTTCAAGCTGGCGTTAACGCAAAGACCACTTATTCTACTTCGCTTTACAGGTCGCCAGTTTTGAAGCTGGTGATAAAATTCGGGTGTTGAACGACAGGCAGCTGGTTCAAAATCTACAGCAAGGCCATGGAGGATGGAACGACTCAATGAATGCGGTAAGAAGCCGTGGTGTGAAGTCAATTTAAGGACGGTGCCTACTAATTCAAAGGTATTTTTGCCCCGATTTATGATTGTGTAGGAAAGGTAGATCTTAACAAGTGTTGTTTAAGTCCAAAAAGAAAATTGGGGTATCCATAGTTAATAGAGGGGACTGGTTTGGAAGCTCGGCAAACATTAGAGGAGCAAACAAAGATGTCAAGATTTAGGTTGGAAAGTCCACGACCGTGCACAATCTTTTCTTTTGCGCTCATACACTGTGCATGAGTTACGCAACAAACACGTTTCTATTGGTTAGTTCCGCAGTACGGAGTAAACAACTATTGTGTTTTGTGCACGGTCAAGGCCAAAAAAGAGAACAAAAACCTACAACAAGTAATTTGTCGGGTTTCATAACCATTCCGCTCTCTTAACTATAGGGTAACCACGCATTTTTCAAAGATAATTCACGAAGAATATTTATAAAAAGCTCTAAAATACAAAGCAATGTATGACGTTCTTTCTCAAATTGAAGCTTAATTATCTCTATAAAAGAATGCATGGTTACCCCCAACTTTCTTTTTGGATACAAAGAGAACTTACGAAGATCTACTTTATCTGCATAGTTGTAAACCGCGCAAAAATATCCCTGCATTAGTAAGCATCACCGATAGGAAACCCGAGTATCTGGAGATGCGCAGAATGTATGCGCAATAACAATAGTAGGCACCGTCCTTAATTGTCAATCCCTACCCTACAAATAAATAAAGCTGAGACACGGATAGGTCATTTGTGGTTTCTTCCAAACAGAATTGTGTCTAGTGGGGTGGGGTGGGGTGGTGTCGGAGAAGGGCGTTTTGTTAGTCCACTTTTCAAGTATGGTTCACAATGAAATGAAATAAACATCTCAACCTTTTTGTTTAAGTTTGCGCCAGCATTAACACTGTTTTTTTGTTTTTGTTTGGAGGAGTAATTGTTTATTTCCACTTGAGAAGCAAAGTTGTTCTTTAATCAATCTGCAGTGAAACGTGAAAAAATCGTTTTCACATTAATGTACATTAACGCAAACAAGAGTCAGAAATAGGCATCTCGTTTATTGATAGCTAGACTACAACAATACGGGCGGCAGAGCAAATAAAGAAAGAAACAGTACTATTACACGACCCCAAAATCCGCCTGATATAAAATACTTACAATTTGAATATCAGAAATGTTATAGTCGAACTAATATACAATCACAGAAATGGGTTTATCAACTGTGTAAAAAAGGGTAAAGTCACTTTATTTAACGTCAGTAGTTTCTTTAGCTACGAGGCTGGTATCAGTGGAAGCCGACGGTTCGTCCCTTAGCCCCCTCCCTCTGTCAGTGCTCCGTTTTACCGGTATTTAGTAAGTAAACCCCTTCAAGCGGCTGGTATGTCGGCTGATAAAGTCCGCGGCTGAGAGATATTATTACATTGATAATATTTGGCCGAGATAACAGGGAGTTTAAGCAAAGACGACGGCTACAGCAACAAAAACGTCATTCCAAAATATAACTTGGCGCTATGGCAAGTATTTCGCAATTATTCCGTCTTGTTCACCTTTTACAATACGGGCGAACTATCCTGTAATTGGATGGGTACGAACGGTTTTAAAGACAAAACAGAAAATGACTGTTTCATTGTTGTATACTCACGTTGCCTTCAAAACCTAAAATATGGTGATTTCACGTTGTGTTTTGTGGAGTACGGCAGAGAAATGCACGGAAATTCGTGTTGCACGTGCGGCACGAATATTTTTCCTTTTTTAACCAATAATATTCTTGCTTTGTGGCGTTGCCGTAGCCGTAGCCGTCGTCTTTGCTTAAACTCCCTAATAAGCTAGAACAACGGCAACGTCAAAGAAAACTTCGGGTCAGTACGCAGCTGTTACAACGGCTCTTGGGATTGGCTCAGAAAACAATTGACCAAAACAAACAACCAATCAACGATGGAACCTAACCCTAAAAACAATAGAGCTGCGTTCTTAAGAGATCCATTGAAATAAGAGGTTGTAAAGAGCTGCTTCCTATCTCAAAACGTCACTCCAAAATATAACTTACCGCTATCACATGTATTTCGCGATTATTCCGTCTTGTTTACCTTGTGCAATACGGTCGAACTATCCCGAACTGGATGGGTACAAACGGTTTTAAAGCAAATCGAAAATAAATGGTTCATTGTTGTATTTGTCGTCAAAGCCTAAAATTTGGTGATTTCACGTTGTTGTTTTGTGGAGTACGGCAAAAAATGCACGGAAATTCGTGCTGCACGTGCAGCACGAGTATTTTCCTTTTTAACCAATCACATTCTTGCTTTGTGGCGTTGTCGTTGCCGTAGCTGTCGTCTTTGCTTAAACTCCGCGATGTTGAAAAATAATAATTTTCCTGCTTTTTCAAGGCTTTGGGCAAAGAAGGAAAAATCCTAGAAGTCGATTCTGACGGTGACGCAGTTGTGTTGGTTGGTACCGATCTGTGGCTCTTTAATCCGGCCGCTTTAGAGAATCTGTCGGGAGGAGAGGCCTCTTCAAGACGAGGCGAAACGTCACCAAGTTCACCCGGTAAGGGAAATTCATAGAGACCTTGGGATTGACTCTTTTCACTCAGCAGCCGTGTTGAGTTCCGAGGGACTAGAAACTTTTGTTTTTGCGCGGTAAAACTCGTTTCCAAACGCATGAACTCGAGGGTTCCACGACGCCGACGTCGACGAAAACATCAAACACTATCGTAGGCGGTTTGGCCATCTCGTTCGCGTCTGCAAAATCTAGAGCAAAACTTGAACACTCTCGTCAAAACCTCAAATTTGGTGATTTCGCGTCGTTGTTGTGCGACCGCACGTTTGTGTGCTAAAATGCGGCCCAGCACGATGATATTGTTGTTTCGTGGCGTGTTGATAAGGGTCCATCCAACCATAACCGTGGACCGCAATCTGCAGCTGTAAGGGGGTCTAGAAGCGCACTTTTCCGAAGGGAGTTTGAGTGTGGCAATAGAATGGTTAGCTTTAAACTGCCTATCATCACAACAAACTTTTCCACTTTATGTTTTCTCCGAAATCGTCCCAAGTATTTTGTATAGTTTTTCGAACCTTTTTATTGAAATTTCAATTTTTTATTAGCTTTGAAAGAAGCGGAAAATGGTCATACTTTGACCAGTAAATGAGCGGTGGAGGAGAATGGGTTCGATACCGGATGGACGTCACAAATTAATTTGCATCGCTGTTTTCAAACAACTATGACAACGAAAAGCAGTCTGTGACGACAACCCGGTATCGAAGCAATGGAGTGTTTTCACGTGACGTCAAGGCGGCCATGTTGGTAACCCTAAACAATGGAACGACGGCCATGTTGGTGTACCCAACTAATCCTCCGGGAATTGAGCTCTATTATCATGCAAACGTTTTCTTTTGTTTCGGTGGAAAAACAAGGATACTGATCACGTGAGTGAAAACACTCCATATAACTCTTTACAGTTGTGTGCTTAATTACCTGGCCTTTAAATGAAAGTGAGGCTGGTGTTGAGCTTGTTACGATACAGACCTCCCTGCTTTTCTTATGTTAATGATGTTGTCATGCTAGTTAGTAAGAATTTACATAGGAAAAGCAGTGAGGTTTCTATCAAAACAAGGTCAACTCCAGCCTCACTTTCATTTATAGACCAGGAAACTGAGCTCACAACATCCCATAATGGCAGTTTGAATCAATAGAAATCAAAATGGCCGCCGCATCTGCAAAAAGGTCTATTCCCCGTTATTGGTCGGTTAGAGCGGTTTTCAATTGAGTGTTGAAAGTAATTAGCTAATTACTTTGGTTTTGCATTACTTCACTCAGTGATTGGTTCAAAGTTCTCGCCCCATTTTTTCAACCAATCAGAAGTAAAACCAAAACCAATCGTGGCTCGCGCGTTCACATTTTCCCGCGCTTTGTGTCGGCTACATGTAATTGCTTCGAGTTTTGATTGGTTTACTGGATTGTCTCCATCCTTTTTGATTGGCCAAAGTAATTATTTTGGTTTTGGTTTTACGACACTCGATTGAAACTCGCTCTATTGATCAAAAATGAAGTATGACCTCTTTTCCCATCTTTCAAAGCGAATAAAAAAGTGAAATTTCAATCAATAGGTTCTAAAAACAACACAATGCATTTGGGGGTTTAGAATTTAAAAAAAATTTTTGGAAGGGTTTGTAAAG
>JALIRR010002017.1:50000-62072 GCA_023091755.1 Montipora sp. Colony 1 RG-2022 | reverse complement strand
TGAGTTCACGAGTTAGAGCGCCCAAAAAAGCACTATTCACTTGTCTGGTATCATGTACCAACACTTAAAAGATATTATAGTTTGATATTTGTTTGTTGAGATTAAGGGAGCGAATAGTTAAAAACCCAAGTTCTCTAATGTTATTACATCCCAAAAATAGAAATCAGTACAATCTCGTTTGGATGGCTTTTCTCCGAAATCAATTCTCTCAGCAAGTTGTACCCCCGAATTTCGGTCCCACGCTACCCTAATCCTTAGCTTTCAAAGTGACTGTCGAGAACATTTCAATAATCCGAGATTACTATAAGTATACACGATACACCAAACGGCAGTACTGAAAGCTTAATAAGTTGTAATCTCTTACTGTCAGCGTACTCTTCTTCGAATGCGATGATAGGGCTTTAGAGCCTACAAGAACTCACACATTGCACATGATGAAAATTAAATTTGCACTCTTTGAACGGATGAAGTCATTATTGTGATACTGCGCATTCAAATTTATTGGCAGCGAGTATACTTCAGTTAATCGGTTCGAGAGTAAAAAGTGACTGGAAGCCGTTTTAAGGGGTTGGGCCTTTACTAGTGGAACCGTTTTCCAACATCATGAGAACATACATCATTGTAAAATTCTTGGTAGAAGCCACCCATGTAACTTAACATTGTTTTGTTATGAAACTCATCACTTCAGCTACTCGGAGATCAACATGCACCTTGCTAATCTCTCGCAAATGACACTGACGCGCCAAAAGCACTATTCACTTGCGTAGTATAATAGATAGGTGCAGGGTGATGTGTTTGAAATACTATAGATAATAAACAATATTCTAAAGGAGGAGGCGCCACAGAAAATACTCACCATACAAACCTCTCCTTAAATTACAGATTTTCAGAATTGTACCACCTCTCGACCTTTAGGTCAAAAATAGTTCATCCGATTGTGGACCAGCCTTCGAATTTATTTAAAATAATAGCGACATTCAGATTGGAGTATGCGGACGTTACGAGCACGAATTCTCAGTTCTGGCCATGAGCATTTCGAAAATTTTCGCTTTTCTAACCTAATGCGTGTGCTCAGTACAGAAACCCCGTACTTGTAGTCGCTAAGATCGCTGATGTCAGTACGAAGTGACATTCAACAAAGTATTATAGTACTGTAATAGAGAAAAAAAAATTCGAAAATAGGGTCATAATGAGTTTCAAAAGCACATCAGTTCGTGAATTATTCTGAAAACTTTATTTTGTTAAACGGGACAAGATAAGCAATATTAAAGTGCTACTATGACAAAATTCGCATCTTTCCTAGGTAAGCCATTTTAGGACATAAACATGTAGTCTGTACGAGAAGGTGGATGCTGTTTACTATATTCTATTCCAAAGTTATTCAAGTTTTTTAAATAAGCAAATTTGCAAATTGATGTTGTCAAAAACGCAACCGAATTTTGGTTAAATATGCTGTAAACAGATATTTGCCAATTTTTATCAGAAATGCTTGATTCTTTGCAGAAAGAGGCTAGTACCTGTGCTTCGCAATGTGAGCATACCGGCTTTGTTACCATGGCAGAACCTCCCTGATATCAAAAGCAGGCCGTGCTTATTTGCTAATTAATAATTACTGATCCTCATACCATAATATTGTTTTCTCTCAGCAATATATCGACGATTTCATCCTGAGAAGAGATACATATTCAGTGTAATCCAAGTTTCTGAGGAAAACGGAGGCGGTCCTTTTTGTTATCAGGGAACTCAATACCAGGGGTAATCCTGAACGAACTAAACCGCTTAATATTGCAGTGCGCTGACTGCACTGCAATATTTTTAGTACTGCAGCTGGTCATGGCTTGATATAAACCGCTTTGGCAGTAATTCACCACCGATTGTTATTGCTTTCGCCCAGTAACTTTTTTTTTAGTGAAAATTTTTGCCCAAACAACTATTCTTTTGATACGCAAATGGAAAAATAGTAGTTTTAGTAGTTTTTCTAATATCTTCCATATACTGTAAGAATTCTCGATCCTTTCGTCCCGTCGAAAAGATAACTGTGAATTTTTAAATCTCAAATTCCTATGTTCCTGCCCAGTCCCCAGAGCAAACTGAATGCTAAAAACCCAGACCAAAGTATAGCAAAGTGGCTCCCCGTTCTCGCTGCCTAAAAACCCGTTTTCCCATACATAGTTTTCTTGTGTCTCCGTAGTAAAAGTAGCCCTGTTGACAACTGCACCTATTCCTTGTCCAGCTATGTCTTTCATTTGAAAATTCAAAGCAGAATGCAAACTTTAAATTTCGCTTACATTTCACTCATAAAAACGTTTGAATGCTACCTATCATATCATATAAAGTCTTCCCTCGATAGCTCAGTTTAACTACCGCCTCATTTCGCTCATCCCTCCACTGATCAAAAAATTTCACCACCCAGGTCCATCAGGTCCATTTTCGACGACTTGCGGCCGACACCCAACGTTCTTCAAACGTCTTTCAACTTTCTTCAAACTTCTCGCACTGCATTATACCCTATAATGCTGTGAGCCTCAGTTATTGATCGTTGCCATAGCGATATGAATTCAAATGACTGAGTGACAAATTGGCATATCTTGTAAAAAATCTATAATGGTCGTTGACTTATCGATTAGTTTACATCTGAGTGAGTGACAAATTTGCTTATTCTGATCCCTAACGATAGTCGTTTATACGCTTCGCGTATCTACGATTAAAAGAGGAAAATTAATTTTCGATCCCCTTCACTGATTTATGCACCTAATCGATTCCAGGCCCACCTCTTCCACCCGCCTCCCAGGTTGTTGAACACGCTTTTTTCAAACACGCCTATTAGATCCGTAGAGTTTCCCGAAAGTTTCGGCGTGGAATTTAGATGCGATATGTGATTAGTATTAAACAATGATAGATGATTTCTTGCAAAACCGTGTATGCATTTCTAACTTAGCAAACTCTCGTTCAAATACAGTAAGAATCCACAACTGGAGGCGCAGACTGTTGTACCGTGTGGCCACAGTATCTGCGGTTTTTGTGTTGAGGAGATGAAGGAGTCGACAAGGGCATCATCTTGCCAGTTGTGCAGGCAAACAGTCAATGCCATTTATCCTAATCAAAAGGCCATTACAGCATGCTGTCTACCTTGGAGGGTAGTTGTCGGTGGTGCAACGTATCATTCCCTCTCGACACCGCCAAACAGCACGTTCGGCAGTGCAATGACCTTAAAGTCATATGCAATGCATGCAAGCAAAGGGTCAAACGCGGTGATGTTCTTCACGATAAGTCTGCCCGCATAGAAAAACGGAGTGTGATTGTGGGCAATTGGTTTACCGTGGAGAAATAGAGGAACACAGGGGACAACGCATGTCCTCTGAAGAAAGCGCCTTGTTCATTAAATTGCGGAGAACTAGTGAAGCGGTAAGTTTTTTTCATCTTGATATACCTTATTTAATGCATATATCTCTGTAAGGATTGCCGGCAAAGGACAAAAAAACGAAGAATATTATATTTTCCAAGCCTGTGTTAATAGTTCACAGCTCACCACGTGGTGAGAGAAATGACGTGGCTCTCACTAATTTTACAATGATCAGTGTGAATTTCTTCAAACATAAACCCAAGACAAAGTATAAACCATTCCCTTTCAGTGACAAAAAAAGGAAGCTAAAAACGTTCTCCACCACATAAGAGAGTTTCAAACGCTTATGAACTTCAACAAGTCATATATCTTCAGTTGCCGCCGAGTGCACTTCCGGTTAAACGCGAGGGTTTAGATGTTTCTTAATTTTTTTTTGAAATTTTGACCACGGCTGCTTATATTATAAACCTTTGTCTCTCACAAAATGTTCTGAACGTGGTGGGCGAGGATATTGTCATTGCTCGGATTCATAGGTTCGCGCTGTAAAGTAGTCGCAGATAAAAACAACCTTTTGGCAATTCTGATTATTCCTCACTCTTTTATTCTCTTAGTCAACCGATGTAGATTGTCATATTTCAGAACAAATTGCATTTAACAAAAGCCGATACAGACATTTTATTATTGCACGAGATATGTCAAGAAGTTGTGCCGACTTCCAGTTACGCTAAAAGGCAGCACGCGACAATTTTGCCTTTCACTGAGAGGAACTTATTTCGAGTTTAATTTCATCATAACCATTATAGGATCATGATATTAGAAAATGTTACCAGATGTTAATTGTTAAAAGGCCCCCCCTCGTCAGACCAAAAATGTTATCGGATCTGCAAATAAAACTGCTACTACCGGTATATCTACCTTATTGATGAAGATGAACTCGAAATATTGTAAACCCTTGCCCTAGCTTTCGTGAAAGATGAAAAACAAAGGGTAAATGGAAAGAAAGAAAGCTTGTAGTTAATGTTTTTTAGGTGTCAAGAATGTCTGGACAGTTTCCAAAATTGGGGTTAAGATACTGGAAATTAAGAGCGCGGAAATTAACGCTGCACTTAATTAACGTCGCGGAAATTAACGCTCAACAAAATTAACTCGAGTGTTAAAGATTCGCGTTAATTTCATGGAGCGTTCATTTCTTATAATAAGGTATATTGGTAATAGTTGACACCATAGCTTCCCCCGCTGTTAAGGACGTTCGCACCCAAAATGTTCCCACGTACAGATTTTTTTTTAAACTTGCCAAGCAGAAAAGCAATGATCTACTTTTGCGAAAAAGGGAAAAAAAATATGGCTCGTTTTCGAGATAAGGTGCATTTTTAGAAGCTTGCGTTATTTTAAGATGATCTTAGCTTACAACTGACAGCAACAAAAAAAACCTAGATGAGTGAAATTTAGATCAGGTAAACGTACTCAATTCAACATAACTAAATTAACTTTTGCAGCTGATATCTTTTTCTGAGGTAAAATAGACCTTAAAAAGCGATACATATTAGTCAAAGAAAACTTCGGTCGCACGAGAGCGCAAAAGGCGAAATATCTGTAACTTCTTACATACAGATTTTTTTTGTTTTTTGTTCAAATTGACGAAGTCAGGAAAGGAACTGATTTACGGAAAGAGAAATGGGGGTCACCGAACATTCAAGAGAGTAAAATCGCTGCGAAGTTCTCATAGCGATTGTATTTTCTCACTGGCACGTCCTTGCGTGACATGCCTGTTTTGTTTTGGTGGTCTGCGATGCACGACCTGTGCTTGACATGCGCGAAAAAAGGCGTAGTAGCAATGCGCGCGAACGTCCTTAAGAAACACAATTTCAATCTGTCCGGGCCCCAGATAGAGGAATGGCTGTCTTTCAAAGGTGTAGCATAAGGTCATTGGTGTTGAAGTGAGGATATAATAAATCCGTGCTGAATATGAAAAAGGCGTTGCATAGCTTGGTGACGTTGATAATGGTGGACACAGTGGTGTATCAGTAGAAGAAACGCAAGGTCGATTTTTACATCAATGCGGTCACCCTTTTTTTAATGTAACAAACTGCCGAGAATGACGTTTTTTAGTCCAGCATGAACGTAGTTAAAGCTTTGGTCTTTTCATAATTCTATGTTTTGAAAACTAAGACCAATCACTTGGCATTTAGCACAATTGACATATATCCCATTTCTAATGAATCAATGTTATTTGACGATAAAATATACCAATTTACTGGATTAATCTCGGATTCATAATGAAGCGTTCGACACTGAGTCGCTTAGCCTGTTTGTTTCCGTAGGGTTCCAAGCTAGAAAACTAAGAATGTGACAATAAAAGAGACTGTCATCAATACGCGTGCGAGAATCCACGCAAGGGAGCCCCTGCAAACAACAAAATTAATTTTTGGGGAGGCTATTTTGGTTTTCCATGGAAAGAAATTTGTCACCCAATCTGAACAAAATTAGAACGCGTTCTCCTGCGATTGAACGTAATTAATACTTCACTTCTCTCAAAGGGATTGGTTGCCATCTCACAGCTTGGTTTGCCCTAACGTTGCTGTGATGTGTCCGATAGTTGGCTGTGGTCAAATTATACGGAGACACGAGAGGGAAGAGCATAACCAGGAAAAGATAGCCCTGCATTTTCGCCCTGCATTTGTGGAGAGCAAACAAAGTAAGTTACGAATACCCCAAGATATTAGATATTCTTTACTATGTTCATTATGTAACTGAGTCGACACTGAGTGTTCCAGAGTAATTAACGACAACGTGTAACAGCTTTCGATGTCCCGTTTTTCAGGTTACACTCAATCAAAAGAATTTTATACCATGTTCTCTTTGCCTTTTAACCACATTATTTGATGTCAAGCTCCCAACACACAAATTAACAAAAGATATATGCGATCGGTTGTAGGGAATGTTGGATGTGGTTCCCTTCCCGCGTTGGCGAAAAAACAGCAGTCATGCGTTGGAGACTAGGAGAGGTGTCTGTCGTTGTGGAAACGTTTGCCTTGGCATCCCCTGTATTTGAAAGGTTTGGTAGAAGGTGGAAGATGATGTTCCAGGATCGCACTATACGTTTGGTCTACAGTCAAGGCCTGGAGAAAATCGCAGTAATCTTACGGCAAGTATTGACATAGAGCATACCTATGTCATGAAAAAAAAAACCTTGAATCACTGCGCAATTCTCTACGTTAGGTGATACATCCGAAGTTTAAAATATCTATTGAAAGACAAACACTTGTGAGGAGACCCAACCAAATGATGGACTCGTAAATAATAGGTAGGAGGGTGAACTGGTTTTATTTTTCCATCACCAACTCAGCAGTATTTTGGTGCCAATAGACAATATTTGTATTTTCAGTATTGGACTGAAACTTAGCTTGGAGGCTAATTCGGGGGATTTTCAGATGTGTCCCCTAAGAATTGAAGAGCGAGACATACAAGTGTTGCGCTCTTCCCTTTTAATTAAATGCACAGAAATGAAATCATTATGACATTGAGAAGTTTACAACAGTATATGAAATTCGCTTCTGTTTTTGCGAATTTTTCGGTATAGGTTTGTTTTGAAGACAAGAGATGGTTGTACGGAGGTGTACAGAGACAGATTGTCAGACGGCATCCTTCTCCAAGAAGGCGAGTATACTCAGGTAACAACGAGATCTGCTACCCCTCCGGAGTCAGTGACAGTAAGAATTGAAGTGGTAGAACCAAATTATAGGTAGATATATCCCGTACAGTTTGGACCTCTTTGTTGTGAAATAACATGACTATCTTAGACCAGAGTGACAATGACAATAACTTCCAGATTGGCTGTTATTATAATAGAAACTCGTCGAGTATAAAGACGGACACGAGATGCATTATGCATCTTATGAGCGTCTTTATAGCAGAGATTTGCGAGCCAAAAATGCACACGTGGAGCACCATCAGTAAGAACATTATGGTAAACCGTCTGGGCGTGTGGGTATGGCCACCCTTCAATGTATACCAATGTGAAACCCGGATTTTTTAGGGGGAACAACTTTGATATTAGACTTTCATATAATTATTATTATGATTCATTGGCAACGGTCAAAACAAGGTTTCCGCCGACCATATCGCGGGTGCAAGTTTAAAGCTAAAGAAGTCACTTTTTTTTAAAGTTGACCGTTAACCAGGTACTGATTTTCGAATTGATCAAAGGTACAAGCCAGGCTAACTTATAGGAGCTCTGCTTTTACTAGACCAATTTAACAGACAGGTAAAAAAAAAAAATTGGCCAAGTTCGTCCCAAACGGATTGTGTGTCTTATATGGTAAGTCTCGTCTAGCAGCACCAGACAGATAACACGCATATGAGAGACACATAATTCGTCTGGAGGATTATGCGTCTCTAGTAGAAAAATGGTCAATTGCCAGTTTAAAGCCAAACGACAACGAAAATAGGTTTTGATAAAGGATATTAGTGCTTCAATGGCTCATCCTGTGAGGTAATTGATTACAACTTGTTTGCATCTGATGTTGACTCTTTTCACATGTTTTATTGACACACAGACGCTGATGTTGATGTTACATGAAGAATCCTTCACAAAGGGGCATTCTCTTTCCCGCTCAAGGAAGCACACTTATCAATATTATTACTATGTAGCTCCATACCATTTTATCATTTTTTTTTTCAAAATAAAAGAAAAGAAAGAAAGCTGACAGAACGCTGGTTTGGATGAAGAAATAAACAAGTCGCTGTGCATAATCTTAAATTCAGAATATAGGAAAGAAGTAGTTTTAGTGTGTTTATTTGCGCAATTCGAATAATTGTCTTGAAGCCTAAAAATTAAGTAGATCGTATGTTGAAGACTTCCAAGGCAGGCCTTAAATACACAAAAAACTGCGATAGAGAGTTTTGTTTTACTTGGTTCACTCTTTGAGAAAAATTGTTTCGGATAATCGTTCTTGGCAAGGATATGTAAGACACTTATTTTCAAACATCTGTACCTAAAATTGCATCGTCGTCTTAATTAAAAATGAATAAGTAAACCGTGTCTGTGGTGTTCAGTGTTACCCCTGGACGTAAGGATTTATAACCCCAAAGCGAAAGGTTGTATAACCCCTGGACTTAAGGATTGATAACCTCTGTGCGTAAGGCTTTTATAATCCCTGGACGTGATACCTTATACGTCCAGGCATTAACCCCTGAACGTAAGGTTTAAAAGACTTTTTTAATCATTCGCAGCAGCTGATTGTAATGCGTTTTCAAACCCTAAATGTAACACTTTGAAACTTACTGAAAGACCTCCTTCTTGTCAGGGTTTTTTTAAACGTTTTGAGGTGCTGCACTAATAATCTTGTAATTACCGGTTGTGAGCCTTTTATACAGCCTTACGTTTGGGGATTATAAATCCTTACCTCCAGGTTAAAATCCTTACGTTCTGGGGTTAAAAATCCTTACGTTCCGGGGTTAAAAATCCTTACGTCTAGGGGTTAAAATCCTTACGTTCTGGGGTTAAAAATCCTTACGTCCAGGGGTTGTAAATCCTTACGTTCTGGGGTTAAAAATCCTTACGTCCAGGGGTTAAAAATCCTTACGTGCATGGGTTAAGAATTTTTACGTTCTGGGGTTAAAAATCCTTACGTTCTGGGGTTAAAAAACCTTACGTCCAGGGGTTAAAAATCCTTACGTCCAGGGGTTGTAAATCCTTACGTTCTGGGGTTAAAAATCCTTAACTCCAGGGGTTAAAAATCCTTACGTCCAGGGGTTAAAAATCCTTACGTCCATGGGTTAAGAATTTTTACATTCTGGGGTTAAAAATCCTTACGTTCTGGGGTAAAAAAACCTTACGTCCAGGGGTTAAAAATCCTTACGTCCAGGGGTTGTAAATCCTTACGTTCTGGGGTTAAAAATCCATACGTCCAGGGGTTGTAAATCCTTACGTTCTGGGGTTAAAAATTCTTACGTCCAGGGGTTATAAAACGTTACGTCCATGGGTTAAAAATCCTTATGTTGTTCTGGGGTTACGTTCTGGGGTTAAAAACCCCTACGTTCGGGGGTTGTAAATCCTTACGTTCGGGGGTTGTAAATCCTTACGTCCGGGGGTTATAAAACCTTACGTCCAGGGGCTATAAATCCTGTGTGTATTTATGTATTCTTTTGTTAGGGGATTTTAAATCCTTACGTTGAGGGGTTATACTCACGTTCGAAGGTTGTATTACGTTAAAGGGGTTGTCACATGTACATGTAGTCGCTATGTAAGTGAGACGATTTACATAAGGGGGTTTTTATTTATTTTTTGTGTTATTCTTATATATGGCTCTGTGCCCAGCTGCTACGAATGATCCGATAGCCGAAAGCTCATGATTGTTTTTTAAGCGTTTTTTAACCAGAGAACGTTTTTACATTTTTAATATTATTATTAAAAGAAAAAAAGCTTACCACTTTGCAGGACGCTTCTTCCTTCTTTTTTTATGGCAAGAAAAACCAATAAGAAGTAGAAAGCCAAGCAAAGATACACCGCCAACGGAAAAACCAAGAATGCTCGCCATGGAAAAACCTGGTCCACTGACATCTAACAATTTTCAATGCAATAGTTTTAATAAAATTCTTAGAACAAACATTATCGTCAGATAGCGTTAAAGCCGTTAACTATCTGTGTGTTTAAAACGAAGGAACAATTACGCTTAACTCTCATGAACAGGTATATCTGCAGATGACTTCACATGCAATAACGATAAAAATTTGCAACGCATTGCAGGAATTGAGACTGTTATAAGATTTGCCTGTGAGGAAACATTATCACCCATTATACATCAGCGCAGGGTAACAACGCATTTTTAAAAAATAATTGATGAATAATAATTATTGTAAAAAGCTTTAAAATACAAAGCAATGTATGGCGTTCTTTCTCAAACTGAAGCTTAATCGTCTCTCAAAAATGCATGGTTACCCCCAATTTCGTTTTTGGATACCAAGAGTCCTTAATAAGATCTTCTTTCTTCGGATAGTGTTAAACCGCACAAAAATATCCCTGTTACAGTATTGTTAAGCATCACCAATAGGAAACCCGAGTATCTAGAGATACGCAGAACATATGTGCAATAACAATAGCAGGCACCATCCTTAAAGTGCTATGTCTCCTATCTTAGCCATTTTAGGACATAAACATGTAGTCTGTACGAGAAGAAGAATGCTGTTTACCATTTTCAAATATGTCTTTTTGTTCCAGAGATATTCAAGTTTTTAAAATATGCAAATTAGCCAAGTGATGACATTATAAACGCAACTGAATTAATAATAATAATAATAATAATAATTAATAATAATAATAATTTATATAGCATTTTACAAATTTCAATGCTTTACAGAAGTAAAAATAATAATAATGATACTCATTTAAATGTTTAAAAAATAAAGTTAAAAAAGGTATTACAAATCAAAAATATTTACGGAAAAGATAAGTTTGAAGAAAGCATTAAAAGAGTTAACTGAGGGACAGTTCTGAATATTTAGTGGCAAAGCGTTCCAGAGTCTAGGGGCTGCTGCACCAAAGGCCCTATCACCATAATGTTTAGAGTTGGTTCTAGGTGCAATTAGCAGTTCTTATCAGCGGAACGAAGTTTGTGCGTTGGTTTGTGATGTGGTTTTGCCATTATGTGATGTGGTTTCACCATTATGTGATGTCGTTTCATCATTATGTGATGTCGTTTCACCATTATGTGATGTGGTTTCACCATTACGTGATGTGGTTTTGTCATTATGTGATGTGGTCTCATCATTATGTGATGTGGTTTCAGTCTCTTATGTGATGTAGTTTCATCGTTAGGTGATCCGGTTTCGTCATAATGTCATTTCTTCGTTGCGTGTTGTGGTTTGTTCATTATGTGATACGGTTTTGTCCTAGGCTACGTCCACATACCCGGCAGCCGGGAGTCTGAAATTCGCATATAATTTTCCCGAAATTTCTCATTGATTTCTTCAAAAAGGATAAGACATTTGTTTACAAACCTCAAGCGATTCCAAAAATTGCCTTAGCTTTGAAATAGAAGCAGCTGTTGAGCTTGGGGATAGAGTGAAGTCACAATGGATGTTGATGTCGACACATATTCGTGACGCACTGAGGCAGCTCTATAATAATATCCTCGGAAAACATTAATGAAACTGCCCCAGAGCATTTGATTCTTGTTCAGAAATACCAAGCGATTCGAAATGAAGGCCTTTTAACTTTGGGAACGAATTCTCCGAGCCGAAACAAATCCATCACGGTAAATTCTCGACTCACAGGTACGGTTTTCAAAGTACTAGGAACCCAGCAGTCTGAAATTCCCATACAAAACAGGAGAGGTTTAAGCCATGATAAAGTCAATAAAACGCCTGTGTATATTACACTGATTACATCAACCTCGTTTCATATTATGATATGCCTTGACACAACCACATTTGTTTGGCTTAATGTCATCATTCTTGTAGGGAAGATTTACCCAAAAAATTTGGGTAAAACCACTGTTTTAGAAAGCCAAAAAGGTCCACTTCCGGATGCTGTCCACTTGTCACGCAACGTTGTGCAACATAAAGAGGCCGATGGGATAAAAGCGCTATTGAAACTGAGAATAACTATTTATTCGATTGCAAATACATCCAGTAAGACTACAGACTCTCTTTATTCCTGCATGGATATTGATTACTCTCAGCACAAAAGATGGAAGATTTTCGTAAAAAGACAGGGCGAATTTCAGTCT
>JALIRR010002017.1:7500-42500 GCA_023091755.1 Montipora sp. Colony 1 RG-2022 | reverse complement strand
AATCCGAATCGATTCCTGGCCCATGCTGTGTTTTTTAATCCCTTTCCATTGTCTTCTTTGCTTTTTTTTTTTTTTTAAGCTTTCCATTGATTTCCTTGCTTTCTTTGCTCGAATAAGCTGACGCCTATGCATCGTACACTGGAAAACTGAGCGCAATAGTGGAAAATGTTTTAGTATTACACTCGTTTGTTAACAAAATGCCTTCTAGCTCCTCTTTCTTTAATCTGAGTAACTTGTAATGTGGAGAAATTTTCTGTTTCGTTCCAGCATCGGCCGGGATAGCTCAGTGGTTAGAGCACCCCGCCCAATTCAAACTTAGCGGGTTTCGAATCCGAATCGATTCCTGGCCGATGCTCTGTTTTTTAATCCCTTTCTATTGTCTTCTTTGCTTTATTTTTGCTTGAATAATCCGACGCCTATGCATCGTACACAAGAAAACTGAGCGCAATAGTGGAAAATGTTTTAGTATTACACTCGTTTGTTAACAAAATGCCTTCCAGCTCCTCTTTCTTAATCTGAGTATTTTGCGATGTGGAGAAATTTTCTGGTTCATGCGAGCATCGGCCGGGATAGCTCAGTGGTTAGAGCATCCGCCCAATTCAAACTTAGCGGGTTTCGAATCCGAATCGATTCCTGGCCGATGTTGTGTTTTTTAATCACTTTCCATTGTTTATTTGCCTTTTTTTGCTTGAATAAGCTGACGCCTATGCATCGTACACTGGAAAACTGAGCGCAATAGTGGAAAATGTTTTAGTATTACACTCGTGTTTTAACAAAATGCTTTCTAGCTCCTCTTTCTTAATCTGAGTAACTTGCGATGTGGAGAAATTTTCTGTTTCGTTCGAGCATCGGCCGGGATAGCTCAGTGGTTAGAGCACCCCGCCCAATTTAAACTTAGCGGGTTTCGAATCCGAATCGATTCCTGGCCGATGCTGTGTTTTTTAATCACTTTCCATTGTCTTCTTTGCTTTTTTTTGCTTGAATAAGCTGACGCCTATACATCGTACACAAGAAAACTGAGCACAATAGTGGAAAATGTTTTAGTATTACACTCGTTTGTTAACAAGGTGCCTTCTAGCTCCTCTTTATTTATTCTGAATAACTTGCTATGTGGAGAAATTTTCTGTTTCGTTCCAGCATCGGCCGGGATAGCTTAGTGGTTACAGCACCCCGCACAATTCAAAGTTTGCGGGTTTCGAATCCGTATCGATTCCTGGCCGATGCTGTGTTTTTAATCCCTTTCCATTGTCTTCTTTGCTTTCTTTTGCTTGAATAAGCTGACGCCTATGCATCGTACACTGGAAAAGTGAGCGCAATAGTGGAAAATGTTTTAGTATTACACGCTTTTGTTAAAAAGAAACGCCTTCTAGCTCCGCTTTCTTTAATAAGTGGAACTCGTGATGTGCATGGAGAAATTTTCTGTTTTAGTTCGAGCATCGGCGCGGGTAGCTTAGTGGTTAGAGAAAGCCCTTCGAATCCAAACTTTGCGGGTTTCGAATCCGAATTGTTTTCTGATAGACGCGTTATTGTATTTTTTGTGCTGCGAAATGTTGTTAAATAGCTTGGTCGGATGTATCTTATCCACTTTGAGCTTGCAAAATGTGCGCAAATGAGAAAAAACATTTTAGCGATGAAAACGTGTAATAAAGAGCGTCTGTAAGGTTTTCTGACGTCAATCCTACGAACTAGTTGTATTGAGAAAATTTCCGCTTAAATCCGCATCGGTTAGGACTAGCTCAGTGGTTAGAGCAAGCCCGCCCAATCCAACTTAGCAGGTATCGAATCGGAATCGATTTGTGATCGATTCTTTATTAATACATTTTTTTTCTGCTGCGAAATGTTGTTAAAGTGCTTGATAGGATGTATCTTATGCTCTTTAAGCTGGCAAAATGTGCTCAAATGAGGAAAACCGTTTTAAAACCGTGTAATAAAAAGCGTGTTGAAGCTGCTGTGGCGTCAATTAAACGTACTTGTTGTATTGAGAATTTCAATTTCAATCAAGCATCGGTCTATACTCTAAATTTGTAAATGTTTTTTTTTTGAGTCTTTGCGAAATATGTAGGAATGGCATCCTCACTGATTTTCTAGCAGTTGTTATTTTACGAGCAGAATCGAAATAACAGTGAGCAATAGCATATCCTATTAGAGACATCCGATAGTATCAGCATCGGACGGGACGGCTAACGTGGTTGAAAGCTCTCCGCTTGTTCCAACGACGGGGGATGGTCGATGGTTCGATTCCCTCGTTCGATTCCCTTCATATCTTGTTTAAGTGCACGCCTTTGCTTGAAAACAAGGTATGCTAATTAATTATATCTCAATATGGAAATCCTGACGTTACGGCTAACGATTGGCTCCAGTTATCTCATTCATAATTCATTTCTTATTATGCAAAATTCTTCATTTGCAACATGGCAGTTGTGGAGTGAAGATGTGTTGTCCTTTGACCGAAGTTATGGATTTGGAGCGAAAGTATTTCCAGCGGAGAGATGGACGAAATTGAAGTATTTTAAAAGTGAGTATTAGCTGCTTTCTTTATATATCTTCGTATGAAGTTGAGTTCAACTTTGATGAAAGCAAAGGAAGAAGTTAACACGTGCATTGCAAGTTACTCGCTAGTTATGTTCGAATTTAGTTCAAACTGTTGTCTTTTATTATAAAAATGAAGTCTTGTCAAGTCCTTAGCTAGGAAAGAATTCTTGCCATAAATTACTTTGCGGTTTTTGCAGCCCGAGCAGTTTAAGGTCCTTGGTACGAAGTTATACAGTTCAAACTATTACGTGATCAAACTTATCAATCGTTCCTTTTATTTTTGTTGGCAGGAATTGTTCACCTCTTACAAAAAGACGTCCGAAGAAGTATATCGAGTTCTATACTGCCATTTAAAGGTAAATATCTCTAAACGTTATAAGCGTATTACGGTTTTCGGTCCGTTTGAAGACTAAGTTCCAAGAAGTTAGCAGGAACGATCCATTCGAGAAACGAACGGTTGAGGGGCATTATGAGCAACGTTTTCAAAAGCATTACCTTTCATGTCTGCACAATTTGATATTTCATGTTATCAAGAGTAAAATAGATCTGAATCTTTATTTTTGTTTTAGAACATCTTCAAATCAGACAAGAAAGGCAAGATGAAAGACCAAAAGGAAGTGTACCGGATCCGGAAGTGAAGTCGACAAAGCTAAGACCCGCACTAGTCTTTTCCTTTACATAATTTTAATGGTGGCTTAGTAACTTGTGTAAGCTTAAGTACGGATCTGATCACTTTGAGTTTTCATAAGAAAGAGATTTAGGTTGTTTTAATCCTATATGGATTAGTTGGTTAAATAAATGTGAACAACGGAGCCCCAACGTATGTTAACATGGATTAACTACCGGAAGATTTATAAAACAAGGAGAGGAAGTGATACACAGAAGACGACGAGTCCAAGGCTTGTAGTTTTATTGACATTCGTCTTGTTAAGATTACAGGAAGAATAACACAATGTAGCTTTTCTTACAGCCACCATTACAACTTTGAGCGGTCAAGGTAGTCCAGCAAACTTCATTATCGATAGCAGCAAAACTCTCGCTAACTTTTTGAAAATGCGCATTTTTCGCAAAGATTTTGTACAATATCTATGCGACTTAAGAAGCGCTTTTAAAGCTCTCTCGCTGGTGCAAACAGTTTTCAAATGATCGCTCAATGTTGATAGTACAGTATTACAAAGTAATTTAGTTCGTGTAGTTTAAGGTGTGAAAGTTTCTAGGAGGCAATGGAAGTTGATAAGGAATAGATAACGCGCGCATTCAATAACGGATAATACGACACAATAATTGCACGCAAAGGCGCACAAAAGTGCACAGTAACACGGACAACAACAGCACACAAGAGTACATAAGGAGACTAAGACACGGGCGCCAGAGAATACATGGACAACTTAAACACATGAACATCACGGGACATAAAAGGACCAAGACGCAGGAACACAACTCTACACACAAACAACTAAGACAAATGTATACAAATGTCTAAAAAGCACTGACACAGGTGAACGAGAGTACAATCAAACACTGAACATCAGCGCAATAGGAGCTAAATGTAAAAGGTACATACAACACGTTGGAATAAGGCGGAAAACAGTTACTGTAAATACAACACAAAGGTAAAGGCGTATAAGAACACATATATCCAGGTGCAGAAAAGTAAACACAAAACACTAATTACACCAGTGAATACACAGACAATGGCCACCAAGATTATAGACAAACACTGATATAGGCACATTAGAAAACCTATAAAAACAGACACTGGCGATAAAAAACACAGAAACTGGCTTGCAAAAGTACAGATAAACATTAATACATGGGCACATTAGTAAACATACACACACTGACATGCAAGAGTATAGACAAACATTAAGAGACACGGCACAATACCGTAGTAAACATACAGAAACAGACACTGACACAGAAGAGTACCGACACTAGTGAACATACACACAGACACTGGCGAGCAATAGTACAGACACACACTGAGGCAGGGCACATTAGTGAACATGAAGACACAGAGACAATTACACCCACGTGTACAGAGAAACACTAAGAGACAGGCACACAAGTGAACACAAAGACACAGGGATGCTGGCGTGCAAGAGTACAGAAAAACACCAAGACACTGCACATTCAGTGAACATACAGACACAGACACTGGTGAGGAAAAGTACAGACAAACAACAACGTGCGCACACTAGTAAAAAGACACTGACATGCAAGAGGACAAACAAACAAACACTTTAAGACAAAGGCACACTAATAAACATGCAGACAGACACTGACAAACAAGAGTACAGAGAAACACTATGATAGGGCACACCAGTTAACATACAGACACAGACAGTGGCGAGCAAGAGTACAGACAAACACTAAGACATGGCACACTAGTGAACATACAGACACTGACACTGGCGAGCAAGAGTTCACAAATACTAATACATGGGCACATTACTGAACAGACACTGACGTGCAAGAGTACAGACAAACACTGAGACAGGGCACACTAGTGAACATAAAGACACAGAGACAATGACGTCCAGGAGTACAGACAAATACTAAGAGACAGGCACAATAGTAAACACACAGACAGCGACACTGACGTGGAAGAGAACACTAGACGGTACATGCAAACACTAAGAAATAGAGCACATAGGAACACTAAAACACAGGTACATTAGTGAACATAAAGACACAAACACTGGCGTGCAAGAGCGCAGCCAAACACTAAGACGTGGCACTCTAAAGGAAATACAAACACAGAGACACTGGTGCATAAGAGAACAGACAAACAATAAGACATGGGCAAACTAGTGCACATAGAAAATCAGAGATTCTGGCACACAAGACTCAAACACTACATTTAGTTCTTTTCTTCTGTGTTTTCGTGTCAGCAAATAGCAACCATTTTGTAAATTTGTGAATGCCTCCTAGGACTTTTTACCTTTTACTTATTTAATTAAATGATACTTCAAGACACCTTACATGTCTAGTTTGAAAAAAACAGCCTTTTAAAAATGGACTATTTCCCTTCAAGTGACTAAAACATTCATGCATAAGAGGATATACAAACACTAAGACATAGATGAAGTAGAGTACATATGAACACTAAGACACAGATGAACAAGAGTACATACAAACAATGAGACACCGTTGGACAAAAGTACATACGCACACTTAAAGACACTGATGCACAAGACTACATATATTACAAACAAACAAAGATTCAGATGGACAAGACTGTACATACAAACACCTAAGACACACGTACAAAAAAGCACATCATGTACATACAAACAATAAAACACCAGTGGACAAGAGTACATACAAATACTAAGGCACAGATGCACAAAAGTACATATGAACAATAAAGCACAGAACAAGAGTATATAAAAAGAAAGAGACACCAGTTGACAAGAGTACATAGGAGTACATACAAACACTAAGACACAGATGCGCAAGGTTACATAAAAATGAGACAGATGCACAAGAGTACATACAAACGCTAAGACACAGATGCATAAGAGAACATACAAACACTAAGACACAGATGCATAACATTACATACAAACACTAAGACACAGATGCACAAAGAGCACGCACAAACACAAGGGAACAAATGCACAAGGGTACATACAAACACTAAGACACAGTTGAACAAGGGTACATACTAACACTAGGACATACAAAGAATGAGACCCCATTTGACAAGAGTACATAGCAACACTAAGACACAGATGCACAAGAGTACATACAAACACTGAGGCAAAAATGCACAAGAGTACATACAAAGAATGAGACACCACTTGACAAGAGTATACATACACACTAAGACACAGATGCACAAGAGTACATACGAACACTAAGACACAGACACACAAGAGTACATACAAAGAATGATACCCCAGATGACAAGAGTACATACAAACACTAAGACACAGACACACAAGAGTACATACAAACACTAAGTACATACAAACACTAAGGCACAGACACACAAGAGTACATTGGTGTCGAGGGAAAAGACCTTTTCTAGTTCGCCCTGTTTTAAAAAGCATAGTTGTCTTGGTGTCGCTGTTAACAGTCTCAGCTTAGGCGTGCAGTTCTCAAGTTCTAGAGCATCTGCCAAGGATTAGGAAATGCGTATCTTTTTAGAGTTAAAAATTATTTTTGGGAAGAAAAGGTCTTGATCTCGTAACCAACACGGCAAGCTGTGAAATCTTTAGTTTCCATTATTTTGTCGTTAAGCGAAAGAGTTTCTGTAAGGTTCATTGTAAATGCGCTTCGCCGCAGTTTCATTTTTTGCTTTTTCAAAGCTGAAGCGATTTTAAACGCTTTAGTTTCAATGCAATTTTCATAATTCCTTGCTTTGCGCCTTTTAAAAATCATTTTTCGTGGCTTGCCTTGTTGTTTTAAGACCCCTGTTTTGTATGCAATATGTTATTCAAGGATTCCTTACAGAGTAGTTATTTTTTGCGTGAATTAGTTGCCAGGGGAAACGCTGTGCAAATTGGGTCACATTTTCCCGCCAAAAAACTTACGGGCGCTTATAATACGCATGCGCCAACTTTTTTTTTTTAAAAAAGAAGGTATATCAAGGAATTTCTTAATCAGACTTAACCAATAAAGAACACACAAATGAAAAAAGACTGTTTATTGAGTTCATTTTATACTTTAAATAACAAGTTAAATGGTGTATATATTACCTTCATTAGAATAATGACCTGGTTTCGTTTTTTTAAAAAAACCGGCGCATGCGTATTTGGGACGCCGTGTATTTTCTAAGTTTTTTGGCGGGAAATTTTGCCAAGGTCATGTTAACACTTAAATTTCAACTTAATTAAAAATACACGTACCAGCAACGCTTTACAAATAACGTGTTGGACAAGAAAGAATTCGTTAAATCGCGTAAAAAGGTGTTGGTTCCTAAATTCTATGAATAGTGGTAAAATCGCCCACTTTAAGCCGGTGAATGGAGGCAGTGGAAAGGCTTAAAATTATATTCGTTTTTGTCCAACAAATTAGCGCTTTCCTTAATCTACACAGCTGTTCCACGCAACGGTAATGCTATCATACCAAAAGAAAAAACAATATTCTTAAAGTGCACCAAAACTCAAATACTTTTCGTTCCTAATATAAATCTCCTTATCCAAAGTTTCGCTTTTTCTGTGCCGAGCAAGCATGGGTCTATTCTCGATTTTACGTCACAAATCATTTTGCAATGCAAATCCGTTTGTGGCGTCAAATCGAGAAAATACCCGTGGGTCCAAATCACTGCTAGTTTTGATTAACTTTGTGCGTCTTGACCGGCACACAAAAAGCAAACATTTTGGGGTAAGAATGGTAAAAACATGTTTGCTTTAGGTGGGAAGCTTAATATTGTTGACAAAAAATATGTGAGTTTTAGGTGCACTTTAACGACAAGTATTCATTGATGTGACGTAGTAAGTCACCATGGAAACATTTGTGTAAACACATTGTAATGATACCTTGTCTTTGAACGCTTACATCTCAAAAACCAACTTGGTGACCTCGAATTTTTATTGCTAAAAAGTGATAAACAGGCTAAGATAAAAATTCTCTGGAGCACATTTATAGCCACCTTCACAATTGGGAAATTTTAAGGTGGCTCTTAATCCGCTGTAGAGAGTTTTATCTTAGCGTGCTAATCATTTTCCAACAATAAGAAAATGATACATCACCGAGATATAAGCACTTAAAGACAAAATAAAGTGTGTTTTTCGTTGTCTCGTTTGTTGTCGTGGTAACGTATTACGTCACATTAATGAACGCATCTTGCTTAGCAATCATTGTTGTTTCATTTGGTACCATAACATTCATGTTAAATGAAACAGTGTTGTAGAGTTAACATCTGAATATAACATTCCCTCCAAATTGTTGAAACTCGTTTGAGACAGTGTAACCTAAGCAAATATTAACGGTACAAGTTGCTCACGATTTTCTTGCACCTAAAAGCACAGTCTAACTTATTTCCTTATTTTCGCAAAGGGACAAAATATCGCGAACGCACCGAGTTTAATCTTCCATTTTAACACATTAATAGTCGCTTGCCACAGTCGGGCGAGCCGAGAATACCCGAAGGACGTAGCAATGGAAGACAGCTGTGTTCCCACACAAGCGGCAATAATTCTGTCTAATTCGTTTTGTTGGGAATATACAAAAACAAATGATTTAGCGCGAGGTGAATGGAAAACGATTGGCGCACGAATGATGGCCACGCGGAAAGCAGAAGCGAGAAGCTGGAGAGTGTCAAAGCATGGTTGCCGACCGGGAACAACATGCTGAAAAACTAATGCGCATTTTGCAAGCTAAATAGCAACACAAGATGCAGTTGTGAGCAGTTATTGTACCGTTAATATTGTTGAAACTTTCCTATACGGTGCAACCAAGATATAGCTAACATAATGAATCTGGTAAATAAAGAAAACGAGGGGGAAAAAAAAGGGGGACGCCTATCTATGTCCAAAAAGAAGAAAAAAGACGGCCAACGACTAAAAAGGCTACAGAAAAGTAAAAAACACTATGGAATACTACAATGTACAGAGTACAAAACAAAGCATAATATTATTTTCTTCTAAGATGTAAAGTTCATTTATCATTTGAGAGGAAGACATTTTCTGGTTCAGAGCGAGCAGAAATTGAAGTGATCAGCCATTGCTTCTTTTGGTCTTAGATTGAAAACTCTTTATGTGGCTTTTTACCTACATGTATGATTCAATTTATATTGTATACTGTTGTTTGCCTCGTTTTTAAGCTCGTAGTCTTTCATAGTCTTTCATAGATTTTTTTAGGCTTTTGTAGTGTTTTGTACTCTTTCATACTCTTTCACAGTACTTCTTAGTATTTCATAGTCTTTTGGATGTACTTTTTTGTACAGTGAAGTATTTCATAGTGTTTTGAACTCTTTTGTGGTCTTTAATAACTTTTATAGTGAAAACTGTAATAAAATTTGTAAAACCTTTGAGTTTATAAGACATGTTTAAACAGGAACGTCTGCCATTCTCAGTTAGTCAGAATACAAAGCGATGGAAGCTGAATAATGATAATGATAATGATAATGATAATAATGACAAAACCACAAACCAGGAGGTATTATAGAAAAGAATGTCAAGATGCTATGGGATTATGACGATGATGATGACGATGAAGATGACAAATAATGATCATGATCGTGACAATGAAGATGACGATTATTAGGAAGATCGTAGAAAACCAAATATTGTAGTAACTGACAAAGGAAGCAAGATATGCTTGATTAGAGACGTTGCCTACAGTATCCTGCTGACAAAATCTGTGATCAAGAAATGGAGAAAAGAAGAAAAGAAGAAAAGAAAAGGACAAAAGCCTAAGTTCATTTTAACTTTAACACTGATTCAAGAGAAAATAATTATGGCCAATAAAGAATGTGGATGTGATCCCAATTATCATGGATTAACTACAATGTAGGAACAGTCAGTCAGCAGATCAAAAACTGTATTCTTGGATTTCACATGACGTCACGGCCGCCATGTTGGTGTCCCCAAACAATGTTATGGCGGCCATGTTGGTGTCCCGATCCAATCCTCCGGGAATTGAAAGCTATTATTATGCTAATGTATTCTTTTGTTTTCGTTGAAAAACATGGCTGTTGATCACGTGAGTGAAACCCAAGAATACACAAAAAAGGCGTTATCATCAGGGAAGAACAATTAAGGTACACTGTAATTCCTTTGAAAATGACATACTATCCAGATGTTTGTCAAACTGGGCACAATTGATATTCATACACAGGACACTAAAAAAATGCAATAAAATGCCCTTTATTCTAAGTGTTTTTTATTTTACCGAATTACGCGAAAAGTGTTCGAAAATTGATCAACAGTAAAAAAGTGTGGTTACTGATATACCTGTAGCAAAAACTACTGAATATTAGTGAAAACTTGAGACTACTAGTTTGTCCAGGCTATAATCTTTTACTAAAGTGATTTCAAATTGCTCAACCTTGCAAAGAAATGTAAGGAAATTGGACCGATACAGTCATCACTCAGTGTCTGGCTCCAAATGCAGTTTCATGTCATTTGTATGTAAATACTACAACTTCTACATTTGTACAAGCCAACTGTTTTTCTCTTTAAAATATGTTCTCCGTGTACCTACATTATAAAATATTAAAAGTTTTCCGTGCAATACCAACAAATGGATGGCAAAGGGGCAATTTTGGCTTCAAAGTGATAATTAAAAAAGACCATTAAAACAACAACTTCTTAACCGAGAAAAGTTATCAAAATTGTGCTACTTAATTTAATAATAACAACAATCATTGTAATGATAATAATAATAATAATAATTTAATAACAATAGTAAGAGTAATAGTAATAATAATAATAATAATAATAATTTAGAGTGGTTTTCAATTAAGTGTCAAAAATAATTAGATAATTACTTTGGTTTATGATTACTGGGACGATTGGTCCAAACAACAACTTCTTAACCGATCAAAGTTATCAAAAATCGTGTGCTACACAAAAGCTTTTGTGTCGGCAACAACTACGAGTAATGATTGGTAATAATAATAACAATAATAATAATAATTACTTTGGTTTTAATAATAACTGCTCTAATAATAATAATAATAATAATATAATAATAATAACAGTAGCAATTAACACACAGTAACACACAGGAGCAACACAGTTAATAACTTATGACCTATACTCTACTTGCTGCTGAAGTAGTGGAAGTGTATGACTGGTATAATTGATTTTCACAGTGCATCTACGTGAACGTTTTTCTCGGAGTGAACGACAAACTACCAGTAGAACAAAAAGTGTGCAAAAGAATCAGTCAGAGAACTACAGACTGACTTCTTAACAACAATAGGAGACTTGTTGACAACACAAAATTTAATAAGCTTTAAAACTATTTGACAATAGAGTGTGTGGGCCACCTTAATGTCTACAACAAAAACGTCATGGTTCCATATTCTTGGATCATCAAGAATTTAAAGCTTGTCCAAGTAGGACTAAAAGTAATTGAATCATTGAAAAATTAATGGTAAACTAGAAGGTGGAATTAACATGGGCAGACTTTAAAAGAGATCATCATCACCGCTTTACTGACTGTATTTATAAAGTGATTCCATTTAAGCAATAGACGTTTTCCGTGTTTCCATAGCCTCATCTAAACACGACAGGGAGTTGGAAGAATTGCCATAACTGTCAAGAATTCTCCAACTTCCCCGAGAATTCTCCAATAAAATATTTCTCAAAGATAATTCGACAAATGAAGGAAACAAATGACGGACAATTCTTGATTGAAACAGGGTTTCTTGATACATGCTCATATTTCTTACCAGCCAATCAAAACGCATGTGTGACGGCATATACATTTGTTTGTAACCAATCAAGATTCGTGTGATGTCACAGCCGTGTTTCCATACTCTCATCTAATCACGGTTGGCCAATGAGAGTGCGTGTACTATCCCAATTGTTTTATTAAAAAAAGAGCCTGAGAATTAAGCTAAAATTAGGATACATCTTGGATGACATCAAAGTGAACAACCTGGAAAGGCTGTACCAAAGCACTTATTGTATTTGTTACAATAGTGCCTGGGAAAAAGAAATAAGAACTTGAAACAACTGAGCCCCAGAGTGCAGGATTTATGGCAAAAACAGAGAGAGATACTGAGTCACCTGGTCAGTGAAGGTAGCAAACTAGCACAATGAGAATACAAAAAGAGACATCCATAGCTCAATGTGCACTTTGGCAGTTACATGATTGCATTTATAAGGACATGAACCTGAGGCAGCCAGAGAAACAAGGCCTGTAAGATCTGGTGGGACTTCACAATGCAATGTGACCAAATGAAGTCCAGAAGTTATGAGGCCTGATAAAGTCTACATGTACATCAACAAAGGAACACTATTGACATTGCGATTCCTGATGATAACAAAGTGAAGGACAGAGATGAGACAATAATAATTATTGAAAAAATATTTCAAATGCTAAGAAAAGACATCCTATTATTATGTATTTAACACCACTCACTTGGAAGGAATTAGTTTGCTTCATGGAAAAGCATTGGTTCCTTAATAAACTGAAAGTGATTATTTTTGGTGGCTCCATGTATCTACATGTAAAATAATAAGCCTGAAAGCTGTTAACGATGATACAGTAAATCAAACTTTTACAACTTTTGTCATATTTAGGCCCCAGATAAAGCCATCTGATGTTGTACAAACGATGAAATGATATATGAAATGGATCATATAAAAAAAAAAAATTATGAACTGCGGATATGAAATCAAGTGAAGCTCAGTATGATCCTCCCAGTTACGAACGCAATTTTTGCAATTGCGTACAGAAGCATGAAAATTTCAGGACTTCAATGGGGTTTGACTGACTTGACTGATATTGTACATTGTTTCAAAATTCCCTTACTGCACATGTACATTGTTTGCAGTAGTTAGAGTACATGCATTCCCAAAGGAAACAGAGCAACTTACATGTACAATGTAGCACTTAATTATTTGTTTGTTATTCCATCAACTATGATCTATGATTTTGCTGAACAAAGGGTTTTGATTCTGAGAAAGCTAGTTATTTGTAAAAACAAAAAACAAAACAACAACAACAACAAAAAACACATAAGACTTTCTCAAAAAAGAGCTCACATATAGGAAAAGCAAAAAGGTACATGTATACATAAAGACAACAAATTCCTTTCTCAAGCCAGTACCAATTTCATATTTCACCAAAATAATAATAATTATTAGTATGGAATGTTTACTTATCAAGGTTATGATTGTTCCTACATGTAGGAATTAAATACATGTATAATTATCATTGGTTGCACTGTATCGCAAAGTTGAAATTTACTGTCCCTAAATCTAGGTTTCCTTAAAGGGAACCTCCACTAAAACAAAAAATAACTTGTCTTTAAACCACAGAACATAATGTTTACCATTGAGATTGCTCTTGAAAACTTTTTCCAATGAAAGGCTCAAGGCCTTTGTTTTCGAGAAAAATAAATTCCGAAAACGGTTATTTTGGCTTTCAAATTTCCCAGGCACCGCCATCTTGAATAATTGTGACGTGTCGTGGTTTCCCTATTGTTCCAAAACAATCGGTCTTTGTGTCAGAACAATAGGGCAAGCACGACACATCACAAATACATTGTATTCAAGATGGCGGCACCTGGGAAATTTGAAAGCCCAAACAAGCGTTTTTGAAATTCATTTTTTCCGGATACAAACATTAAGAAAAAAACTACAGGACCATCACAAAAGTTACATGTACATGTGAGATGGCTTAAGGGGACTGTCTAAACTAAAGCCCCCCCCCTTTCCAAACAGTGTGGATACATTGTTTGGAAGGGGCAGGGGATCCAACTTTAAAAGTCGTAATAGAAAACAATCTCCTCTGTGGTGGTGGTAATCCTTACACTTGAATCACAAAGAATGATGACCTCCAACCAGATGTTTAGTACTGAACCAGAGCTTGTTATCTACAGAGCTGCCTGAAAGGATGCCAGGGGAAGGGGGAACTTAGTTGACAGTGCTTAGCATCATCAGTGGAGTGTACAGATTTGAGAGTCATTGACCTACATGTAATTTGTCACCAGAGATGTTAGTCATTGCCTGCCAAGATCATTGCATTTTAATCTCCCGTTTGTTGTTCTAAGGTTTGCTGGTCTGTAGCCAATAAAAATGGTTTTGTCACTTGTTTGGCAGTTCTGTTGGTGCAGTAATCACTGTTCAAAGGCTTTTTCTGAGTGCATAACCTACTTCTCTAGAGTCACTGAAAGTATGTTGCACTGTAGTTTGTTATGCAGTTCACTCTGTGGGTGACACATTTAAGACAGCCCCAAGCAATTCTGTGGTTGTCTTGTTAACTGAAGATCAGAAACCTAACGTAAGGTCACCATGTGTCATGCATGATCAGTTTGTTGAAGTCAGCTGTTCATTTAATTCCTGCCTGTTTCATCCATACAAGTGGCCTGGCAGTCGTAGAAGGTGATCTTTACATAAAGTGCTCTCATTCTCTTGTTCTGTTGACTTCATTTTTGTCCTCGACATTTATCAACAATTAACGTGTGAGTAGTAATGTCTTAACAAGACAGTTGTTGAGGGTCTCTACAATAATGTTTCCTGAAGTGGAGCTAAGATAATATTATAAAGTTAGAGTTGCTTTACTGATATGTGTCCAGGTTAAGTCTGTAATAGTGTACTTGGTGCTGAGCTGTACAGTTCTAGTTGTTCTTGCCACAGTCACCCACTAAGCTGTCAGGTGTGTCACAAACTATTTGTGCTCTTCTCGTTAATGTCCACGTTATCAATGCTCTGTTCAACTTTGGAGAAGTGCTTTTCTATAATTATTATCTCACTCACGCCACCCTAGCCCCACCAACCCTTTCTCTTCCCCACCACTCACATGTGTGATTTTCGTAATGGTCCATCCTCAAACTAATCCTTAGACAAACCGTAAACACTTGTATGCAACTTTAAAAAGTCAATTCTTAAATATTTGAAGTCCCTGCAAGGTGGCTGCAACAAATCTCAAGTGTACTGGGAAACGACCCATTAACAAGTGAGGCCTTAATTACACTGTATTGGTGAATACAGTAACAAATTAACTTGAACTTGCATTCTATGAATTTCTTCTACCTCAGTGTCCCTCTTCCTTGTTTCCAAAGAATGATTGTCTTCTTCTTTACATCTACATGTATTGATTCAACTTGATATCTGGAATTTCCTTCTATAATACTCCCTCCTGCAAAAAAATAATAATTGAAAAACAAGTTGATTAAAATTGAAACCATCATTTTATGTCAGTTGTGGTCAGATGGACTTAATAACGACGTTTCATTGTGTTAGTTTTTATAACAACGTGTGCAACAAATTATTCCTTAATTTTGGCGCAAAATCTCAGCGTTAATTTATGTTTCACATGTAAAATTACAATGGTGCCATGGCAACTTTTCCCTCAGAGCCAAAAACAAAGAAAACCTTTGTCTCATGAACGAAACTTGTCACAGGGATCCCACGATATTAATAATTAATCAAACGCTACATTTAATTTGTGCAATAAACTATTAGGGAATAATTTCACTTCACCCATTGCATCTTTAATTAAACTACATGTACGTACATGAAGAGATTTTGGCAAATTGTAAAATTTGGAAGATTTTGGACTAATACTCCCACTTTTATGATATTACAAAGTCGTGTAAAAATTAATAACCAGACATTCCAAAATAATACACAAAATTCCAAGCAGAGCAATCAAGTCCTAATTAATTTGTGTTATCTAAGGAGGATCACCAATCTGGCTGGAATCACACCTTCTATGACCCTTTGCATGACTAAAACTTTTTGGACCACTAGCAGCTATTTTATATTCCAAACCACAAAAGGAGGAAGTAAATTCCATTCTACATGTGTACAATATAGTTGTGGTGTGGAAACAGTTTCCAAAAAGTAGGAAGAAAAGGGGTTTGCTTAAGACATAATACAAAATAAATGAACTCCCTACCATTGATAGAAAACTTATTTCCTTGTTCTTTGAGTGGTTCCTCTCTTCTTGACAAGATTCAGTGTATTCTGTCTGTATTGACAAAACAATGGATAAAAGAATAACATTTATTTTCCCATCAAGGAGTTGACACTTAAATCTCTGAGCACTTGAATATACACCAAGTTTTAAAAAATCAAACATAACATTTGGCAAACCAGGAAAATGCCTTCAAAAATCATAGTACATGTACATGTAAATATAAATATTCAGGATTACAGAAAAGGCTGTGTCTAGATGTTAAATTAATTAAGCAGCCAGACAGGATTGCTCCAATACCGTGTGACAAATTTTAGATATCTAAACAATAGAAGAAAATATCACGCACCTTAGGGGAAACTCTCTTCTCATCTCATACGGGCTCCGAAGACAAATAAAAATTCCTCACACCGCATTTGGGGTCGTACAATCATCTATTAGAATTGAACATTTGGAAGCGATATCTTAAAACCCGTCAGGACAGGAGGTGCAACAAATTTAATTTTGGCGTCCAAATAAACCCCTAGAATATCGAGCTTGAAGATTTTGCATGCAGTTCATGGTCTGCTGAACAACTCCGCCCCCTACTTGAAAGCCAATTATGCTGAGCCAATCAGTGTTCAAGCACGTGCTAGCGTAGCAGATCACTTGTGAAGGCTGTCAATTGACACCGATTGTTTCACACGTGATTGGCATAATACGTCAATCATTTATTGCCCGCAGATTATGGCGGGATACAAAGGAGAAATATACAGTACTTCACAGCCCATTGATTCAAGATTTGCAAAAACAAAAAATTCGAGTGAGACGCCCAAATTCACCTTTACCGAGACCTTAACTGATATACATGTAGCTGTAGGTACTTGTCGAAATACATGTAAGTAAATGCTAACCGTTTTACAATGAGTGCTTACAGTGTGTAGACTTAAATACAGATCCTTGACACTTCTGAAATGTGTGTTCAAAACCTTGGAAAATACTGTTTATCAGCGCTATACAAAATGGGAACTTTTAAAACATGCCGGCCATTTAGTGATTTGAAACTTCTGATCAGCTGATGATGATTACTTTTAGACACTTCCTACAGAAAACACCTCTATCAAGGAGATGAAAAGAAGTTTTGATTTACTGGAATACTGAGCCAAAAACATTTCCTACATAAGACATTAGAACACGAAATAATCGTTACCTGAAACAAGCGATCAACGAGGAATCCGCCTGGTCGCCGCCATGTTGAAAGCTGAGACCCTGGGAACGACCCTGGGAACGAGGTTACGCTACACGTCACCCCACAGGTAACCCAATGAATGCGACGAGAGGAAGCAAAAAAATTTCCTAGGAAGTTTCATTTTTTTTCCCATTTACAGCTGTCTGGTGTTGTGAAGAGACCTCTCTCATAAATCTTGATAGTATATATGGAGGTCTCCTTGCCCTTTCTGTTTAATAATATTTTGTAAAGAGAAAGAAAAAACGGTGATCTTCTAACCAGAGTTAAGCAGCGTTCCAAGTAACTTTCCTTTTGGCCAATCCTAATGTATGACGGCTTTTCTCTCTCGAGGACAGTGTTGACGAGGTAAGAGCAAATTGAGAACGAAAACACTTGTCTACTAAAGCAACTTACTTCCAGAACGTTATGTAGGTAGAATGTATTGTTGAAAGCCATTAAGGACGGTGCCTACTAATTCAAGGTATTTTTGCCTCGGTTTACGATTATGCAGGAAATGTAGATCTTAACAAGTGTTATTGAAATCCATAAAGAAAACTGGGGTAACAACGCATTTTTCAAAGATAATTGATGAAAAATATTTGTAAAAAGCTTTAAAATACAAGGCAATGTATGGCGTTCTTTTCCAAATTGAAGCTTAATTATCTCTCAAAAATGCGTGGTTACCCCCAATTTTCTTTTTGGATACCAAGAGTTCTTACTAAGATCTATTTTCTCCGGATGGTTTTAAACCGCGCAAAAATATCACTGTATTAGTAAGCATCACCGATAGGAAACCCGAGTATCTCGAGATGCGCACAACGTATGCGCAAGAACAATAGTAGGCACCATCCTTAACTAAGGTGGACATCGTTCAAGTAAATGGCCTATGCTACTTTCATGAACTTGTGCAAAACTTATGCTCTCTTTTCCGAATTATGCCAAAAAAATATCCTGGCAGCATCGATAGCAAATGTCTGCACAAGACAAAAAATTTAATCTAGCAAGGATGTCTTGCAAGTTGCCATACGCTTTGCACAATAGATTATTAGCAATGTGGTTAAAAATTGATGGAAGACAAATTCCACTTTTTTACTTATCCCGTTACATGCGAACCGGAACCAAGAGAAAACGAGACAAAAACGCGAATCCCTGTCTTTCAAAGTAACAAGACGCTCTTCAAAGCGTTTACTCGGAATACCATGTGGCGCAGAAGTAGGGTGATACATTTTGGAAGAGTTAGTGCCGGGTGCTTTTCACAAAGAATTTGCTTGTTGAGCATGCGCAAAATTGTATGTTGGCGCCACACTTGTGAGTCTTTCCAGGTCCAAGGTCCATGCGCCATCTTCAATTATTTCACTCGAGAAAGACTGGATCAGATAGCGTTACGTATTCGAAAAAAATGCGGATATGATCATCTAAATCTATCCGAATTCGTAACATATTAAAAAAAATCCACTCTGAAAAGCCATATTCGAAAATTTCCGGATACGGTTACCGTCGCCTGATACGTGTGGAGCCAAGCCGTATTCAAAAAAAAGCGCAGCGAGCTTGAGAGCATGCCCGTTTTCTACAGACGTTGACACGGCTTCAACGCTATTCAACATGTTGAACCAATGTTTTGTGATACTTTAAATCAGTCTAAATTTGAATCTACACTCTTTCAGCATTTTCTGCACTTCCAACCATATCAAACACTGAACCTTCTCAAATTCAACGCCCTCTATATTTTATCCAACAAAAAGCTGAATGCGGCATATTGAACAAACGTTGAAAGCTCTTATAAACGGGCGCTCGGTGAAACACGCGGGTGAAAGTTTGTGGCGCCTCGCACGCACGAAAGTGTCTTTTAAAAAGATGTACTCCACGCAGTGAATCACAGTGGTATGTAGAGGATGCCTAGATCAATTTATTCAAAATGGCGGACACTCAGATAATTTAAGATGGCAGTTATTTAATGAGATAAAAGCCTGGCAAGTGATTGTTTTGGTAAATGTACCAGCTTTTGTTGCAAACAATTACATTATGAAGCCTTTCAAAAGTGAACACAAATGTTGTGTTAAAAAAGCGTAGAAGGGCTAAATTTTACGAAAGATAAAATCTTCGCTGAAAAACACTAGAAAATTGGCAATTTTGCTCCGGGAAACTTCAATATCTAGATGACCAAAACTTTAGACCATGTTTTAAAAAAATTATTCTCTCCGAGCAAAATATCGAAGGATAAACCTACAAATCTAGGTCTTAATCCGCGTATCATGCGTAAAACAAATAAAGTTAATGGTCACTGCCATGAAATGACCAACAGTCCTCTCCAGTCCACCCCATGATCTGTTCCTGATCTTCTCATATTTGAAAAGCAGATGTACTTTGACATCAACCTCGTTCCCAGAGTCTTTTTGTCGATCAACGGCAATGGAGAGTGTGGGAATGAGGTTGCTTTGACATCTTAACTGGCGAAGTCAATTCAAGGTATAAGGACTGTTAATGTTACTATACCTCTTTGAGACAGAAGACCTTCATTTATCATCGATTATGGGGCTGTTTACATGGCAAGAAAAAAACTGTGCACTTGGAAGATGCCAGAAAGCAAACTGGTTTATATGCAGTCCGGGAAAGGCCGAGGCAGCTGAATGTTCGTCCGCCCGCCATATTCGTTTTTATCCCTTAAACATGATTTCACAGATTGAAAGTGGCTTATAAGGCAGTAGGATGTTACTATCTCCCAGCTGGAAAAATGTTATCACTAGAGACATCCTTACGTTGAGGCCAAAGACAACGTTTTGCATACAAACTGAATTTGGAAACCAAAGAGTTCGAGGATGACCCATGTAAACACTCTTGAAATGTATTAATCAGTTCTACTTTTTAAGCAGTTAAAAATAGCATTACCCTTTCACACATATTTGCATCGTCTTAGGCACTACATCCATTCAAGTTAATAACGCAAAAAAACACTTCTCTGAAAACTCTATTTTCAAAACAACAATTTATTGTCTTTCACATATCGAGGACCAAAGAACTCCTCGATTCGAGCGAACCTTTCATAGCCATACCCGGTGTGGAAAATGGCCTCATTGGGCTGTTGAAAGGCCAACAAGTTAGGCTTTGCTTGTATGATCTAACTAATGTCTCTACGGGCTGTGGGAAGCACTCCGATCTAAAACGCTAACAGTAACTGTCGCAGCATAAGGCCACCCTTGGAGATCATCAAATCGTGAATTGCTGATTCCAATGTTTTATCTCCTCGGTACTGCAGCAATGCTCTGTGGGCTTTTCCGCGTTCCCCATAGAAGACACTAAATTGTCTTCGCCTGGTTGGTCCCCCGAAGGTGGAACTGGAATCTTTGATGCTGCATATCCGTAACCTTGTTCCTGCACAGTAAAGCAAGTCACATCTTCTGGATTGGGCTGCCGCTCTCCTGTGGCTGTCCAATATGACCGATAGCTGCTAAATGAAATTAAATGCTCCCGTCAGCCAGATCATGGATTAAGAGTCACGAGAGGCTCCTAAGAGATATCTTGTGTATTACGTAAGCACGCGCCTTCGTTTTTCTACGGTATTGTCCCATGCGCGCAGACTCGATCGCGGATTTATATATGTGCTCCCACGAGCCAATCTCGTTCCCAGAGTCATCGTTTCCTTGACCAGCAGTTGGGAAGAAAGACTCTCGTCAAATCCAAAAAAAGCGATATTTGACATATTTGATTGGCTGTTGAAAAACGCTATCATTTCCTGCCATTTTCAAATTCGAAATTCGAAATCGTGATTAATTAAGGCCTGGGCCCAGATCTATTTTATGAAAACAAGTGAGGGGGTGGTTAAACTATTTATGCATTATATATAACGTGAAATAACTCTGGACGTCGGTAGCAGCAAGATGTAAACCTTAACTGCTATATAAGATGATATATTTTCACGTGACGTGTCTAACTTATTTTTAGCACACAAATCTTTTGAGCTGAACGGCAACATTTTTTATCATTTTTTGGCTGGTGGATTTGCCTTTATGATGTTAACACTATTCGGTACATCATTTCTGTGCTTGGACATTTCAAGAAAATTTAAAATAAATGTCTGAAAAAAGAAATCACTTTCCTTAGGGGACTGGGCACTAGTACAAAACCAAATATTTAACAAAGGCCAAGCACAGTTTGTTTACTTTTACCATTTTGACTGACCTAATAGTAGCGAGGTGAAATAAATTTTAGCACAAACTGTTGCCGTTTTATATTTTGAGTTTTGGGGCCGTAACAAGTCACGTGACGTCATTTGCATACGTCATCCACATCAATATCAAAACTTTTGTGACGTTATTAGTCTGCGAAAGTCTTAGGTTGTTATTACTAAACTTTCAGAAGTTATCGTCCCCCTCCCCCCCCCCCCCCCCCCCCCGATTTTTTTGTGCAATAATTTGGGGCCAGGTTGGTGCCCATGCCTTAATTAATATTTACTTGAGTTTCTTCCGGATTTTTATCAATACGAAGTTGAATGAAAGATGATCTAGGAGTAAATCTTTTTACAACTTACCAGTTCCGTAACGTTTTTGTTTTTGAAAAAACAGCATTTTGAATTTCCGAATTGTCACTTGCGTGACACCAACTACTGAAATCTGTTTTGATTGAAAAAATGTCTTGTTACTTTTTATTCTCCGCAGTTTAAACGTTTCAAGTGTATTAGGAGATGTGTTCATACTCATGTGTACTGTCTCGCGAGGGGGGGGGGGGGGGGGGGGGGGGGGGGGGGGGGGGGGGGGGGGGGGGGGGGGGGGGGGGGGGGGGGGGGGGGGGGGGGGGGGGGGGGGGGGGGGGGGGGGGGGGGGGGGGGGGGGGGGGGGGGGGGGGGGGGGGGGGGGGGGGGGGGGGGGGGGGGGGGGGGGGGGGGGGGGGGGGGGGGGGGGGGGGGGGGGGGGGGGGGGGGGGGGGGGGGGGGGGGGGGGGGGGGGGGGGGGGGGGGGGGGGGGGGGGGGGGGGGGGGGGGGGGGGGGGGGGGGGGGGGGGGGGGGGGGGGGGGGGGGGGGGGGGGGGGGGGGGGGGGGGGGGGGGGGGGGGGGGGGGGGGGGGGGGGGGGGGGGGGGGGGGGGTGAAAAGTAAGCGCTTTCGTGGCAACGTGAATTCCAAATGTTTTTGTTGATTTCTCACCGCCTGAGTTTTCTGGTTCCGGTTTTGGATTATTCCAGAGCCTTCCGCGCCTGTTCCGCTGGACAAGGGTAACGAAAGCTCTGGGAACGAGATTGCCCAGGTCAACACTTATGGCCATCCGTCAAAATGACAATGGACATTTCCTTACAATTACACGACGCAATATCCCATCTTAATATGACAAGCTTATCGCTGTAAAAAGAATGAAAATAGGCAGAATTAGAGCTTTAGTTCAACATGAAATAGCGTTTATAAGCAAAGCGGCCCTGATCTACAGTATTTAGGTCTAAAAACCACTTTGAAGACAGCTAGCTTTTACTTGTTTTGCTGGCTACTACTATGTCAATACTCTAAAAAATTCTCTCGTTAGTCTAGTGGATACTGGAATATGCAAGGAGAACCCATCGATCCGGGTTCAACTCTTTGGCTCGCCTAATCTGAATGTTCTCTGCACATTGAAATGTTTGTTTCTTTGAAGTAGACTTTTTGAGTCTGAAGTAGATTGTACGTCGTGTAAGTTGAATAAAAAGGGAAATGTCAGTTTGAGGGATGGCCATGAATGTTGACCAATTGCCCACGAGCACATAGCCGTTCCTATTTGCTTTGAAGAAGCATGGCGTCTGGAAAGAAGTCTTTGGAAAATAATACTCGAAAAAAATCGTTTTTCCCCTTTACAGTGAAGAGACAACAATACTTGTGTTTTGGAATGCAATAATCAAACTTGTACAGGCATTTTATATTATAAGATTTTGAATTACGGTAAGTTGCCAAAAACATTTATCTCCAGTTACAAGTGCAACATTACTTTGCACAAGGTATACGACACATTAAATGATTTGATAAGCAATAACCAGAAAAGTAGCCAAATGGTGTCAGAAGTACAGTGCCCTAACCCTTCAGTCTCAAGAGTGACCTTAATCAAATTTCTTCTGACGATATCAATTCTTAACCAAGAGAAAAGGTCATGAGAATTAATAAAATGATGACCAGAAGGAAGTTTTTATCTTTAGCAATTTCTTCTAACTAATAGCATATAAGAATGATTGGAGATCAGTCAGGAGAAATTGCTTGTGGATACTGAGGCTTTTGGAGTGAAATTTTGTTTTCAAAGTCAGTTCAATCATAGTTAATGCATGGAGATTGTTATGAAACTCAACAAGTTCCTTTGTTTCATGTTTTTGTCCATATTTTTGGCCTTGACCCTGCAAAAAACACACCTTTTTTCGAGAAGATAACCAATCAAATCCTTCGATTAAATTATGCGCAACTAATTTGAAAACCTGTGCGAAGCGAAAACAAACGATTGTGCAGGGTCACGGTCGATTCAACATCGATTGCAGCTACATTATTCGCGCTTTTGAAGGTTCTAAGGTTTCATAACCAATCCCTCGATTAACTATGGTTCAATACGGTCAAAACCGTTTTTAAATAGGCCACTTTCAAAAATACCATAATACTCTTTGTTTGCCCGCCAAAATTTTTGCATAAGCATTGTTTCCAGTTTCTCTAGGGACTTACAATGGTCCCAAGAGAAAATTAAAGCAATCGATAAGCAAAATATTGGAGTGAAAACAAGGAGTATTATGGTATTTTTAGAAGCGGCCTATTAGTATTGTACGTGTTTGTCTCAAGACAAATTTATTCAAGCAGAAATAATCATTGTGCAAAGGGACATAAGAATACTTCATATCGTGAATTGGCTCTACACATAGGTAATGCATGGAGATGGTTATGAAACTCAAGAAGTGCCTATGTCCGTATTTTTGGTCTTGACCCTGCCGCACAAAACACATCGTTTTTCGAGAAGATAACCAATCAAATTTTTCGATTAAAGTATGCGCAACTGATTTGCAAACCAGTGTGGAGCGGAAACAAAAGGTTGTGCAGGGTCAGTGTCAATTCAATATCAAGGCCAGACCTAGAGGAATAGTAATTCAGACGTGCCACTTGCCTCTTGAGTTGCTGATTCCATTGTTTTTGCTCCCCTATAGACGGGCAATGCTCTGTGGGTTTTTTCGCGTTCCCTATAGAAGATACTAAATTGACTTTGCATGGCTGGACACCTGGAGGTAGAATTGGCATCTGTGATGCTGCATATCCACCACCTCGCTCCTGCACAGGCGAGCATGTCACATCTCGAGTGGGGTGGGTCAGATTCTCTCCTGCTTCTGTCTGATGCGGGCTATGGCTGACCCCATTAACGTTGTCAAGGTAGCTCATTTCACTTGCCTGCCAGGCACGATCTACTCTGTGGACGCTTAATCCATTAGCCCCTCCAACAACAAGTTCTTCTTCGTGGTTTCTAGGTAGCCCGTTGATCTGCTGGGAACCTTTTCCAGAGCACAACACTCTTAATACATTCCCCGATTCGCCGTACCCATTAGGGATTAGGTGCTGTGTGTCAAGGCCCATAAAAGGGTAGTCCCTTCCGCTGGGTTGTTCAACAGTCATTTCAACCAGGTGCCAGCCGCTCATTCCTCCGCCTCTCCCAGCAGAGCCACTCTGCCAAAACCCGTAGTTTGGTCCACCAGTCGTTTCACTGAGTAGATTCGATTGGCTCAATCTTGTATTCTGCGCCGCTCCTCCCACAACAGCGTCACTCAGCCCGTTTGCTGCTCCCATAAGGTGGATCTGTTCGGTCACCTGCCAAACGCCTTCTTCACCAGAGTAAATTGAGTGCGCGGCTGTATTTCCTTCAGCGTGACTCATGATGCTGACCTGATTAGTAGCTGTCTCAGCAGGGAGTATTGGTACGGTAGAGGGTCCATCTTCCCCTTCCTTGGTCATTGTGAAACCACCTGGGCAACTGTGAAATAAAAAAAGAAACTTTTAGACTGAAGTAAGAGCTGTGGTACGAAAAGTTATCAATTCTATCGAACAAGGTTGCTACCCTAGGGCTTGGAAAATGGGTCAGGTAACACCTTTGTTTAAAAAAGGCGATGAATCTAATGAAGTAAACTATAGGCCTGTTACAGTCTTACCTGTGCTTAACAATATATATGAGAGGCTGTTAGCTACGCAGATGCGTGATTTTTACCGTGCGATTCTGTTGAATTTCGTCAGCTCTTATAGAAAGTTCTATAGTTGTGAGACGGCACTGTTGCGGTTGACTGAGGATTGGAAGAGCATGCGCGATAGAGCCGGGGAACTGGTTGCCGTAGTGTCCATGGACCTATTTAAAGCATCCGATTTTGTTCAACATGATTTGCTGCTGGCGAGACTAAAGGCGTATGGTGTCGGAGAGGGAAGTTGTGCGCTATTTAAGGATTACTTGTCAGGGAGACAACAGCAAGTCGTGATACTATTTCCGCCGGGAAGTGCGTTAAACGAGGAGTTCCTCAGGGGAGCGTGATGGGACCGACGTTTTTCAACTTATTCATTAATGAAACTGAATGCGTACGCGGGTGATCATCAGATGTACGTTTCTAACGCCAGTTGACCCGGTGGCTTTAGAGGACTGTATTTTTTGTAAAGTCAAAAATGCAGATCAGTGGTATGACAAAAATGGTATGATCGTAAATGAAAATGAGATTAAACATGATACTGGGAAAAACTGAACACAAGTTTTCGTTTCCATTAAGAAATTCAGTAGAATTATTCGGAATAAATATGGATGATAAGCTTTTTTTTGATAGTTGTATATTCACTACCTGCAAGAAGATATACAACCAGTTTAACGTAATGCTTAGATTTCTTAAGCTAATTTCGAAGGACACTCTCCTTAGATCGTATATGGCATTTATCTTGCCACACTTCAATTATTGCGCGTCTGTTTGGCATTTTTGTGGTGCGCGTCAAAAGGAAAAATCGGACTGTCTTAACAAGCGCATTCTTACATTCATACTAAAGGGCTATAACTCACCTTACGGCACTTTATTAGATAAAATCAATTCTAAACCTCTGTATATAAGACGCCTTCAGAATTTCTTAGCTATACTATATAAGAGTCTGTTTTTTTAGTAACTCATGATCCTGGAAATTTAAGTAATATGTTTACTCTGCGCTCTACAAGCTATAGTTTACGTGGCAATTATATTCTGTTTCTTCCTAACCCTAACCCTACGGAATATAACAAACTGCTTATAGTTAAACTGAATACCGATTTTTTTAAAAAGCAGAATCAACACTGCAATGAACATCGCACCTCTTTAATTGAACGCATGATTGCGATCTTCTCTCGATCTACTTCTACTACTACTACTACTACTAATACTAGAGTTAAAAAAACTCTAGTTTCGGGTCAACTTCAGGTCTCAGTGTGTCAAAACACTGATAGTTTCCTACACGGTTGACTAAAAGTCTGTCCTTCCCGGCCGCTTGCAAGTTTACTGATGCGCACAATCTCGTCACCAGAGCCGGTGATGCAAAGAGACCCAAGGCAGCGTTTGTTAGTTTGCTTCGGCAGCGTATTTCATTCTTTTCCAATCGCAAGTAGTAATGTGTTCGAGATTTCTTCAAATCGCAAAATAGCCTTTCTAAAACGGGATGTAACGCCTGATATAGAGTAGCAAGAATATGAAAGTTTGCTCCAATTAGAGCCGTTTTTTTTTAAGAAACAGGGGCACCCAACGTCAATTTTCGGAAAATATCTGTTCGGAAGACGATTTGAGATCTAGAGTTTCCTCTCCTAGGATTTTCGAACATCTGAAATGTGTTATAATTGCCCACGGATTTTTACCCTAAAAAGGTCACCTAGAATTTTCGGGAGCCTTTTTTCTGGCTAAAATTTTCGAAAAGGTAAGTTTTGATCACTATAATTTTCGGATCACTAGACTTTCACCTAGGAAATCCGAACAGATGAAAAATTTTTAGGGGATAAAAATATGCCTTTATCTACCGTTTAAATACTAAAATACGTTGAACAATGCTATGTTTAAGTGGTTTTGAACTATATTCTTGTTGGGTGCCCCTGAAGAATGTTGATTTCAGTTGAATGGCGAGCTTGTGCAAGATCCTGTGGACTTCATATTTTCCTGATATATCCCCAGACCTAATAATCTCTAATAACAAGATAAGCAGCTTTATGTGATCTGATTGGCCGAGTATGGTGGGGTTGGAGAAAGTAACTGAATAAACCTTGCATGACTTTTGTCTGATTGGTTGTTTCAAGTAAAGTAATACCAAGAGGCTTAGTCACCAGAATAAACCGCAACAAATTAGAATCGGGCAAAATAACGATTTGCGTCACGGAGACCTGTATCAAGGGGCACTCAACGCATAATTTTGGTAAATATTATCTAAGAATTTTCGGAATGTACGCATGAATATACGCATGAGGACCCACAGAAAAGAATTTATGGCGCTCAGTGGGACGCCACCGTTGCTAGACACGCTGCATTACATACTCAAAAAATGTGTGAAATCCAATTAAATGGCTGGCCAATCTTTGAGCAAAATATAATTCGATAGTGATAGCGGAGGGGTTGGCGCAGTGGTGAGATCTCTGCCTTCCAACCCTAAGGTCCCGGGTTCCATTCCCGGTTCTGCTGAGACTGGAATATTTGGCGACCTTCTTTCCCGCTGAAGTTCACTCAGCTTTCCATCCTTCCGAGGTCGGTAAAATGAGTACCAACATGCATGGACTGCGGCTGCAATTTGCGCCTGTATATGCTTCCAGTCCGCTGGGGGTAAGTTGATCATTGTGAAGCGCCTTTGAAACTTGTGATAAAGTCGCTGTATAAATGTACCACTTTTCTTCACTTTTCTTTACTTTAGTGATAGTTGTTTTCAACGCCTGTAGTTATCGTTGTTGATTAATGTAAGACAAGACCCAACCATACACAAGAATTTGTCGCTCTTTCGCCATGCAGTTTTAATGATCTGTTGGTTGATTCCTTCTTGGATTTGTAACCGCGACAAAAGTTTAAGAATTTATACAGAGGAAATGTTTAGCAGTGTTTCCTTCTAAAAAGAGGAAAGTAAATGAATTATAATCAATCGGTATAAGAACAAGGGGCACCCCATGTGTTCGGGAGATTCAAACTGTTCTAAGAATTTCGGTTCTACGTTGCCAAACAGCTATAGATTTCTTTACTACAACATCACCAAAAAGATTCTCAACAAGGGAAAAGTAGTCCCTTAGGTTTTCGGAAAGGATTATTGCAATTTTTGGCACTTAAAAAGGTCTCCTAGCACTTTCGGATGAGCAAATGGTTCGCTGGGAAGTTTTTAGAAGGTAACGTCCAGCTAGCAATTTCTGAAATGAAGATATAATTCCCTAGAATTTTCGGACACTTCAATTTTCAGCTAAGATATCCGAACAGATCAAATTCTTTTAGGTGCTAAAGACATATCTTTTGACAGTCTTTATACACTACAAGGAGCCTAGAAATATCTCTCAAAGACTTTTGGCTTAATTTATATATTATATACTTGTTGGGTGCCCTTGTTACATTATTTCTTAAAGCAAAAACATTCTACTATGCGAAGAGGTTTTTTTAACGTTTTCTTTTAGTCCGCACCTAATGTATGCTTTTCCTTTGAGCCAGATACTTTATTCACTTTATCGCCGATTAATGGCGAATGCGGACGAATCCATAGTTTCTACGCAAGTAGCACAAGTAATTCATTAATTGTGGGCCTTTTCGAGGCAGTAGAGGCAGTTGTCTTGGCAATTGTTATGGAAAAGAAAGAGTGAAAACTGCGTCCAAATGCGGCTGCCTCGAGTATTTTTCCGAATGAATAAATATCACTCGCTTTACTTTCTTTTAGACCTTATGTAAATTCTGGCGCTAGATAACTGGCATCTACTCGCCGTTTGTGCCCTTTCACTTTCGAGATTTCCTTGCTCTTTCCGAAATCGATTATTATGGGTCGAAATTCTTCCATCCCACTCGATGAATAAGCACGCTGTTTGATTTCAGATCGTTCTGAAGGTAGCCCTTGCTATGTGCGTATTGCAGGGTTTTAGCTATTTCTTTAAAACCTTAGCTGTCGTATAATTGTTAAACATTTTTTTCTTCGTGCAAGTGCGTGTTGTCCTAAGTAGCGTGTGTATGCATATATGGAAGGAACTCAAATGAGGCCATCGCTACTGTGTGCATGTGATGGATGAAGAACCTTCGCTGACCCACAGCATCAGGAACTTCCTTGGGCCGAGCCGATTTGTCCTTAAACTCCCATGGCCTGCTCCCATAGCTTAGTCGGTAGAGCAACGGTGATCTAATCCGGAGGTCTTGGGTTCGATTCCCACCCGGGTCAGAGATTTTTCTCTGGCCTTGGGTGTTGCATAGGAAGTTCCTGATGCTGTGGATCAGCGAAGGTTCATCATCCATCACATGCACACAGCAGCGATGGCCTCATTTGAGTTCTTTCCATATATATATTTTTTTATTGCCTTATACAAAGTGATGCTTTCTTTTTCTATACAGTACAACTGGACCACAAGGCAGTAAGAAAGTAAAGTAAAGTCACTGCTTACGAGCCAGAAGGCCCATCAGGCTGGCGCTTATCTCCGATTTCCGTAGCATGAAGCGACTAGTAGTATTTCTACTCCCCCCTGGATGGGATGCTAGTCCATCGCAGGGTTACCCCCAGCATTTCGCCGGTACCTATTTATACACCTGGGTGGAGAGGGGCACCTTGAGAGTAAAGTGTCTTGCCCAACTGAGAACACAACACAATGTCCCCGGCCAGGACCCGAACCCGGACCACTCGATCCTCACTAACCATGAAGCCACCGCGCGCGCCTCCCACAAGGCAGTAAGGTAAGAAAGTAAAGTGATTAGTTTTCGCGATCTTTTGTTAAGTGTTTTATTGTTTGTTATTGTTCTTTCACGACATAATACAAACGCTATAACAGAGACTGTGTATTATCTCTCCTAAAGACTTTTTATTTCTTGGTTTCTTGCTCAGTCTCTCTTGTGGTAGTTTTTTTACCGACCTTTTAATGCCAATCTCCATTTTTTTGTTTTGCCTTTGTCATGCCTTGGAAGCCATGTATCACGATAATTTTCATATTTCAAAACCAAACCGTCACAAGAGCAATTGTTTATATTTGTACTCTTCAAAATGCTGAGTTCATTCAGTTGTGGTTATACAGAATGAGGCATGGCAGCCTATAAAGTTCTGCAAATTTGAACTGCCAGGCTTTTGGAAACCAGTTTTACGGAAAGAAACGAGTGTACAAAAGCTTGTCTAAAATAACTCGTAGGGTAGTCCTTCGATGTAGTAAGGGCGGATTCGATAACCCAAAGCACAAGTAACATTTATAACGACAAAAATATATTTAAGAAAACACATGTAATGCTCGGATGATGAATAAGTTCTTCACCTGACGCCGTAAGTTAATTCTTCACCTGGGTACCCTAGTGAATATAGATTCTCCAAGGAACAACCTACCTCTCCCCCACCCCCCAATAACACCCGTTTTGCACGCCAAAAATTTCCGATAAGTCCTGAAATCCTCGGCGTAGTCTCGGCAAAATTCACAACGCGTCACTTAAAACAATAGGGCCATTGTTTAAATCTTATGGGTGAATTTAGGCCGGAACAATAGACCATTTCTTGATACGAAAATATAAAGTTCCGAAAAGCTAATCATCCATCAAAATTAGACCACTGTGTGGAGGTTTCAATGCACGAAAAAAAAAAAAAAGATTAGAAAGCGGTTGTCAATAAATTGCGAGGCATATAACCGTGACTGACCGAGACGGTTTCGCTAAGCTTAACAGTCCGCTAACAGTGAGCTGAGCCAACTCAAGAAGGTCCGCGTTGTACTTTCAAAATAGTTGTGCCCAAAAAGATAATAAGTCAATAGATCCCATTTGCTCGACAACGCTTTTGCAAAGTGCAGCGATAAAATTCTCGCATGGCTACCTGACAGTACTAAATGAGCAAAGTCTACAGTACCGTCGACTCTACAGGCATAGTCATGATATCAGTCTAGCCCTACTTTCTATTTCTTTAAAAGAACAGATACTACAGAATTCTAATATTTAAGACAAAGTCCACGACAGATTCAGGATAAGAACGAGTACCGTAATATGAAAGAGCGCTTTTGTGTGCGTGTGTTGTTTTTTGTTGAAGGGAACCTCCACTCTTACTACAGAATAAGTTTAAACCGAAGAAAATTATGTTTACAAACCCAGTTTGTTCGAATTTTGTTTTTAACAATAGGCGATTCTAAAACTTATTTCTTTCGGATACAAACGCTTTCTTTGAAAATATTTTAGATTTACTTGACTGTAACAGTGATTTCCTGTGATTTAAAGTTATTTTTTTGTTGAAGTGGAGGTTCCCTTTAATTAAGCGAGCCGAGAGAGGGTTGGGGAAAGACAATGTTAAAAAGTGTGACTGCCAAAGAATTCAAGGACTTTCGAATTCCAATTCAATGAATCTCAAGATTCAAGGGTTTTTCAAAGTGCCCTGGCAGGGGCAAGTAATGACGCACAGTCAATGCCAAGCTTCAGTGAGCGTAAAAACAATGTAAAAATAAAGAGATGTGACCAGCTGAACTCGAATTCCGTGATTCAAAGAGAGCCGAAATCTCACGGAAATTTCCTGAGGACTAACTTTCAAAGTCGTTTCGCACAAGTTAAGATTTGCTTTTATCCAACTGACTGCCAAAAATTATCTTCAAGGGCAAACTTGTTTGCCAACGGAAAGGTATAATTGTAAAAGTATTGAAAAATCAATAGATTTGAGGTAAAAGAAAGAGGACCCTTGAGGTCCCCGAATTTACGCAAACGTGTTAATATCAGCAACGTTTTCTGATGTTAGTAGTTGTGCCTTTAAAAGTGATTTTTGCCGCAGGTGTTAAAAAATGAACTCGTGGAGCGGCCACATTAAATGACATTTTTGATGGAGGATTTTAGACTTGGTGCATGTGTATGAATAACAAGCGCGACTGACAAGGCCCTGATGTTTTGCACCGTCATTGTCCAAAAATATAACTTGAAGTAAAAGTTTAGATGGTTGATTATGAGCAAAGTTCTCACTGAATAACAATGTGCCATTAGTGGTTTGGTCAATTAAGAATTGTTTAATCTTATTTTAAATAAGGTTTTCAACTCAATTATTCTCAGTATGACGACTCCAGCCAAGAGCAATGAGCCATAAAAGGATCTCTTTTAGGTGGGAAGTTTGTCCCGTTAAATCCAGGGCAAATATTGATTTTTTTTTTTTCTGCAGACGTTACTGAGAAGAAGAACAGATAAAAATAATTGCACAAAAAGGAATGTACCAAACCCTAGGAAGAATGGGTGGAGACAAGCTTGTCAATCAGTTTCATAACATTGCGCGAAAGGTTCAACAATCCATCAGAGGGATTCGTGTTGAGATCGTTTCTTTAAGGTCAAACATGATAACGAATGATGAAATGGACGGAACTTGGGAAATCCAGTTTCACGTCATCTCGGAGTAGTTCGAATTTAGCTAGAATGCATGCTTAAGATACCCTAAATCTCCTCTATCTGAGCCGCTCGAGTTTTGTAAAGGAAAGAAAAGGAACTTTATTTAAGTGTCTAGACGATTTAGCTCTGGAGCACTAATTGGGGACACTGTAAACTGAAATTAACAATCAACGGAAATCAAGTCAAATGCTAAGCTATTTTAATACTGTTATTAGCTCTTGAGGCTACTTGTAGGCCGTTGACTCTGTGCAGCTCTTCAAGAATTGAGTTTTAAACAAATTGTAGTGACTAATACCAGTATTAAAATAGCTTCATAAAGATCGCATTATTTATTTAAGGCCAAGGTTGCAAAAACATAAAACAATGTGGATTCTATGAATCAATCCATGAATGATGGCCCTGAAGTCCATTAATTGTTTCAAAGCAAAAAAAGAATCGAATGCGTCTGAAAGACAATGTTTGTCAAAAACGCCAAGCTTCCACTTCCGCACACTCGTTGCATGATGCATTTTAAACAAAATCTGATAAATCAATAGAGCACCATTTGGGACAATAAATAGAGAGATTAAGCATCGCGTTTACGTAAAACGTCAAACGCAAAACGGTGGACTGCTGCTTGTCATAAAAGCATGAAAATTATGTTATTGTAACTCGTCTCGCTCTTTTGAAAAGTTACTTGGCCTGCTGCTAACACCCAAGGAATGACAGGGGCACCCAACTTCAATTTTCGGAAAATATCTGTTCGGAAGACGATTTGAGATCTAGAATTTTCGGAACACTTGTTGCAAAATTTCTTGCTTACTTGCCTGTCCTAGGATTTTCGAACTTAAAAAATGGCATAATTGCCCATTTTTAACGGATTTTTACCCTAAATAGGTCACCTAGAATTTTCGGGAGCCTTTTTTCTGGCTGAAATTTTCGGAAATGTAAGTTTTGATCCCTATTAATTTCGGATCACTAGACTTTCAGCTAGGAAATCCGAACACATGAAAAATTTTAAGGGATATGCCTATATCTACCGTTTAAATACTAAAATACGTTTAACGATGCTATGTCTAAGTGGTTTTGAACTATATTTTTGTTGGGTGCCCCTGAAATGAGCTCATATCAAACGAGTTTCTTCCATTTTTTGGCAAAAGGCAAATTTTGGACTGACGTATGCCGTTTCCCGTACAAACGTCTCTCTCATAGGACTGAAATTTCAGTACCGTTTATGGCCGTTTGGTGCCTGGTGCAGCAGTGTGTGTTGTATAAAGAGGTCGATTGGTCTCAGCAAGATTTCATGAATTTGATAAAGTCAAATTAAAGCGAGCGGTTGGTGATAAACGATGTACCTATAATATGGCATGAAATGCTTTCAACTGCTTTGCGATTGTTTTTCTAACCGCGGGTGTACTATTCAACATGAATTAAATAAAGAGGAAATTAAAGTTACCTTTGTTGGAGATTCTGTACGTTGTTTCCCAGTATGTGAGTCACTCCGGGAAGTCAGTGGCTGATGAGTCCTGTTTGAGAAAGCAGGGTGAAATCTTTATAGCTTTTGCTAAATGACATTGAACTGTTTAGCCTGAGGGCGGGCGCATATATTACAATGCAAATATTTCAACAGACACCGAGTTAACCACATTGCTTTACAGCGGAGTTCGGGTGAAACTTAATTTAACTACTGTAGGCTGTGGCTTTCCTCTCATGTGAGGCTCTGGAGAAGAAAGCTCAGCCGTGGAAACCTTCTAATTAAGGAGTGTGCGTCTCTTCCAAAACAACGAAAGCGATGGCGTTTCACGTGATAAGCCGGCCATGTGGGTGCCAAATGTAGCTTAAGTTTTGCATAATAATAGAGTCAGATTCCCAAAGACTTTTCGCTTTTGTTCTTTCCACCAACATAGCCGCCGTGACGTCAGGTGTAATTTGAAGAAGAGGAAGTCGAGACCCGTTCGGAAACCGTCGTTGAAACTGGTCTCGAAATGTTGTTTACATGGTCTTGGCCGGTTTCTGATTGACTTACGCAGCGTAGGTTGAAGCGTAACAAGACAGAGCGAGACCAGTTTCACGAAGTGGTGCTACACGGTGAAACTCTTGTTTTAATCACCACTGTGATTGCTGCGACTGCGAAGTAGAAACCGGTTCTACTTTTCGTGAAACTTGCCTCGCAAAGGAAGTTCATAAAAGTTTAACGAAACAGGCCCTGTTACACGGTGCAATGTTCCCTGAAACTTTTCGCA